>WEIS01086635.1:1037-15304 GCA_013389965.1 Todus mexicanus
TTTTTTTTTTCTTCTCCCCCCTCGATGGAAATATTTTTGGCCACCTCTCTACCACTTCCACGCTTGGGGATCCTTTTCTTCTTAGGCGCTGGCGTGATATCCCAGCTCCTGGTAGGGACTGCTCTGAGCACTGGAGGTGGATGGCTTCAGAGGAGGGGCTTTGTGGAGCTGATCCTGTGCCTGGGTGAGGGGGATTAAATGGTCAGGCTGATCTCTGAGGGGTTAGCTCATGCTGACGGGCAGCAGAGCTGGGGAACGGTCTGGAGCAGGAGGCTGGGGAGGAGCAGCTGAGGGACCTGGGGGTGTTGAGCCTGGAGCAAAGGAGGCTCAGGGGAGACCTTCTGGCTCTGCACAACTCCCTGAAATTCAGGAGCTTGGAGCCAGGGGGGGTCGGGCTCTGCTGCCAAGGAACAAGCGCCAGGACAAGAGGAACCGGCCTCAAGTTGCCCCAGCCAGGGGAGGTTGAGGTTGGAGCTGAGGAACAATTTCTTGGGCACTGTCAAGGGTTGCCCAGGCGTGTCCCAGGCTGCCCAGGGCAGGGGTGGAGTCCCCCTGATCCCTGGAGGGGTTTCCAAGCCGTGGAGATGTGGTGCTGAGGGACACGGGGCAGTGGTGCCCTGGCAGGGCTGGGGGAACGGGTGGACTCGATGATCTGAGAGGTCTCTTCCAACCAAAGCATTTCTTTGAGCTGAGTCCCTGCCCTTGTCTCTATTTCAGGCTCATCTGCCCTTTGCTGTGGTGGGCAGCACAGAGGAGGTGAAAGTTGGGAACAAGCTGGTGAGAGCTCGGCAGTACCCGTGGGGAGTGGTGCAAGGTGAGGCGCTGCGAGCCGGGCACCCACCGCAGAGCTCCGGTGTGCGCACGGGGACCCGCTGGCACCCGCGCCAAGCGGGGCAGACACGTCCTGCGCAGCCTTCTGTGGGCTGGCCAAGCTTTCCTTTGAGCTCCCAGTCCTACCAGCAGGCAGTGGTGGTCCGAAGGAGTCCTTGCATCCAAGGGGCCGTGTCGTGCCCTGGGCAGGACAACGGGTAGAGATCCTTGGGGAGGGAGGGAGCCTCTGGAGTCCATCCGTGCGTGTGTTTGTGCTCCCTCGCCTCGTGGGCCGTTTGCTGACCGCTCCCTTTGCTCCCGTCAGTTGAGAACGAAAGTCACTGCGACTTCGTGAAGCTGCGGGAGATGCTGATTCGAGTGAACATGGAGGATCTGCGGGAGCAGACTCACACCCGCCACTATGAGCTCTACAGGAGGTGCAAGCTGGAGGAGATGGGCTTCAAGGACACGGATCCGGACAGCCAACCCTTCAGGTGAGCGGCCTTCGCATCTGGCATCAGTTTAGCGCGAGACTTTGGTAACGGTGGCCCCCAAAAGGGGAGGTTTGCGAGTGGTGTCCGCAACACCAGGCTGGAAAATACTAGCACTGGGTTTGAACTTTGCAGCTGACTTTGGCCTTCCCTTCGCCACGTGTTTGTCTTTAAACAATGCAGAACAGGCGCGCGTTTCCCCATCCCTGACTCGCGGGTGTCCGCAGCCTCTGGATTTCATTTGCTTTCTTCCCCAGCCTCCAAGAAACGTACGAGACCAAAAGGAAAGAGTTCTTGGGTGAGCTCCAGAGGAAAGAGGAAGAGATGAGACAAATGTTTGTTAACAAAGTCAAGGAGACGGAGGCAGAGCTGAAGGAGAAGGAGAGAGAGGTGGGTGTGCCAAAAATCCGTGAGAGGAGCCCGGAATGCAGCCAGCCTGGCAGCTGGGGCTGGGCAGCGCAGGGATCCTGGGCAGCACCGGCAGCTCTGGAGCAGAGCTCACCAGCCCCAGCCCTGAGGAGAGGACAGGGGGTCCCTGGTTTAGGTGCCTCGGAAACAATCTCCCCTTACCCTGTGCAGTGTGTAGGAGACTCTGCTGCTGCTTGCTGAGTGCAGGATGTTTTGGGGAGCATCCCTGTCAGGTGGGCTTCACCCTGGAGGCTCCCTGGGCAGCAGAGGAAAGGGGCAGCTGGGCTGGATGGAGTCCTGCAGGTCCATGGGGTGAGGCCATGAGCAGCTGCCTTCACAGGGGAGGAAATAAATGGACCATCTTCAAAACTAGTGAGGAATGAAGGAGCCCCCAGTGCCCCTGGCCATGCGGTGGGGCTGCAGACTCAGCCCAGATCCTCAGTGCACTTGCCCAGGGCTCAGGTTCTCCAGGCTTGGTACGTGGCAGAGCTGAATTTCTGGCAGAGCGGAATTTCTGTGTCTTCACTGCTTTTGGGGAAGCAGCTGCCCTTGCCCAGAGGTCGGCACTGCCGAGGGGCTTGCCCAGTGCAGGGACTCTGGCTGCTGTGGGGTGGTGGGGGTTGGTGCCGGAGGTGGGACTGCAGCTCTGGGGGGTGCTGGGTGCGATGCTCAGAGGGTCTGTCTCCTACCAGCTGCATGAGAAATTTGAGCACTTGAAAAGGATACACCAGGAGGAGAAAAGGAAGGTGGAGGAGAAGAGGAGGGAGCTGGAGGAGGAGATGAACGCCTTCAACAGGCGGAAAGTCGCGGTGGAAACCTTGCAGTCCCAATCCTTGCAGGCTACCTCACAGCAGCCGCTGAAGAAGGACAAAGACAAGAAAAAGTAAGTGACTGAGGTCGAGTCTCCTCTGGCGCTGGGAAGCCGGCTGTCTGCTCGGGTGCTTTCATGGTCAGCCAAGTGCTTAGACAGCAAATGGAAAAGTGGGGTTTGGAATCCTACCTAAAGAGAGACGAGGTCCTGCTGTGCCTGGGCACCGCCCTGGGCAAGCGCTGGGGGCTGAGGGTGGGAGGGATTCGCAGTTTGGGGCCATTCCCCGGTGGCTGCCAGGCCTGCAGGGCTTGCTCTCGCCTCTCACAACCAGCTCAAGTGATCCTGTGAGCCTGGAGACAGAACGGGGAGGTGGCTGGGAGCAAACGGCATCTTCACCCCAGCGGTGGGGAGCAGGGACAGTCTCGACACGGTTGTCATGTTTTACAGATGAGGTTCCCTGTCACGCAGGACCTCGCTGTGCTCGGCAGCCCTGGGGCCCTCTCTGCAGAGCGTGCTTGCTTTATTTATAGAGGCAGAGCTGTAAAGAAGGAAGCAGCAGCTTCGAGTGAAGATGCGTTAGAAATTCCGTGTGAAACGGGGCTCCCGGTCACGGCCCTGCTCGGGAGCAAGCTCCTTTCCCTAAAGGCAGGATTCTTATCTGAGCTTGCTGCGAGTTAATTGACGTTGCTGAAGCCAGCGGGCGGCGTGTAAATAAAGCTCTGTCAGCCGCCGGGCTCTGGAGTGATAGAGCAGGAAGGGGGCAAATGGGTTGAAAAAGAAAAGGTGGGGGGGAGGAATGCTTCTGCTTCCGCTTCCACTCAGGGAGCACTGGCCAGGGGGCAGAATGAGCAGCACCATCATGCGAGGCGCTCATCCTGCCGCTGCAGCCTTCTCTGTTACTTCCCCTCGCAAGAAGGAGTTTCAGCACGCCTGCTTTCTGTCCAGCCCAGCCCGGGCTCCTGGCGGCTTCCTGAGCCTTTTAGTGGCCCAAAGATAAAAGGACCCTCAAGAGCAGCAATACCTGAGCTTGCTCTCGATGGCACAATCTTCGACTTCCCGCTGCTGCTGCCTGTGCTCTGTGGTTTCTCCGCTGTGAACGCAGCGCTGGAGAAGCTCCTCTGCGCACCGGCGCGCTCCTGATTTGTTCCTGACTATGGAAGATAGCAGTGCCTGTTATTTAATGAATAGTTATTTGGACTGTAAACGTGGTGGTGTTAAAACCAAAGCGCTCTCGGCAGACCTCTCGGCATGCTCTGGGCACGTCCCACCTCACACGCAGGATCCAAAGGGGTTTGTAAAATATTCTGCTGCAAATCGGGCTTAATCCAGCCAACCTCACCCGTGAATTAGAGGCTGGATTCAGGGGCAGCCTGGGGCCCGGGTCTGCTTGGAAGGAAGGTGAGCACACCGAGCCACATGCCGGCAGCTTGTGCGAGCGCTACCGCTCGCTGGGATGCTCCGGTGGTGATGTGCTGGGAGCTCTGGCGGGGCGGAAACGCTGCAGCTTCCCCTCTGCTCCGTCTGTCTGCGACAGAAACAGTTTTCCTGTGCTTTGCTGGTTTTACACCACCTGCAGACGTGAGTACGGCTACTCTTCCTCTTCGGGGTGGCGCTTAGAAACTGGCTGCGGGCAGAAAGCGGCGGCTTGGGAGGTGCAGGAAGGACCAAGGGGCACCCACAGCGTGTGCCCGGCGCGGTGGGGACCCCAGCACGGGGCTGGGCTAGGCTGGGAGGTTCTCTTCAGCTCTGGAGCGTGGCTAGAGGAGAGGCACCGTCACCAGGAATAAAATGAACACGTTAGGGAGAGGAAGTGGGTTTGGGTTGGGGGTTGGGGTTCGGGTTTTTATTTTGCAAACCTATAAGCTAGTTGAGAATGTGGTATCTGGGGGGTTCTGCTCAAGCAGGATAATGAAATGTCTAAGAAATAATTCAAAGGAAGGTGCCTCCAGGGGTCCCTTCCAACCCCACCCGTTCGGTGATCCTGGGAACCAAACTGGAACTGGAAGGCAGCTGGTTTCTGGGTACTGGTGGCAGCGGCGTCCTCACTGGGACTGACAGCAAAGCTTCCCCTCAGCCCAGCGCATGGGCCGGGCTGTGCTGCGGCTTTGGGCAGCGAGGGGCTGGTGCTGAACCGAGCCGAGGGTGAGAGGAGCCGGGGGTTTGCACGCTGCTGGCACCCAGGGTGGGGCGAGGGGAGCGGGGCCAGGGGAGCAGCGCTGCCGGGACAGTCCCCCAGCTCCCCGCGCATGGGATGCGAGTGGAGAAACCTCCGGCGTTTCTGGGCAAGATGTTGGGACCTTGCAGGAGCTGGGGAGATCTCGCGAGCTTGGGGAGGGGGTGGCTTTTCTTGTGTCAGTTTTTAGGAGAACCAGTTGAACCTTTTATCACCTCCTGTTTCAACTTTGATAAGTAAAAAAAAATGGAAGAGTTGCAGATGACGAGGGGAAATAAAAGGGTTTGTGCTGAGACCTCCTGCCCTTGTCGCTGCCGCAGGTCGTGCGACGGCGCAGGGCTCTCCTCCGAGGCTGCAGACGCCCCAGTGGGTTTGCCCTTCACTTCCTTTTTTTTTTTAATTTTTAATTTTTAATTTGTTTTTAACATATTTCGTTACGTTTTCGCCTCTGTTTAATTTTCATAACTTGAATTCACGCTTTCTTTTTTTTCTTTTATGTTTTGTTTCTTTCAGTTAATCACACACAGACTTTCAGGCCAAGAGCGGACTTGGTGCTTTCATGTGTTAAGTTGCTTGAGTTTCCCACCCTGTGACCCTTCTCCTAACATTGTGTGAGTGGACCAAAGTCAGAGCCCATGAGCCTCTCCAGTGGTTGCCGTGTCCCGACTCGCTGTTGTCTGTGCAGAATTTATCAGGAGGCTTTAAGAAGTAACCTCACCACGTACATGTTGTTAAACCGAGGCGACTAATCCCTTAAAGAAAGATGTTTTTCTTCTAAACGCAGCGATTGAGCAGCCGTGTACGAAGTGACCGTAACTGCCTGAACTCATCTTACCAGCTAAATACTTGCTTTCTAGATTAATTTTATTTTAATTGGCTGAGGTGACCGCTTGAGGCTCATCTGCCTTCCCGCGTACGAGCTGTGAAGAGTGCGGAAATGTTTATTTTTCTAACAAAATCCTCGATTTGAGTAAGGGTTGGGGTGGGGTTTTTTTTTAGCATGGGTAGAAGAACACAATGCTTAGACTTTCTGCCCTGGGAAGAGTAACCCTCATTCCAGTAATTCTATATTTTAATCCTGAATTACTCTAAACACTTTCTACGTCATTTATAATATATATTATATATATATATAAATAAAAAGAGAGAGAGAGAGAGTGGTTAATAAAATCCATGGGACAATGTTTTGAATTTTCTTTACTGCTAAAGCAGAACATTTATCTAGAAAGATTTGTCCTAAGAGTTTGTTGTATAATGTGGAGCCGCAGGATCTGTGTAACTCCTCCCTTGTCACTGACCGACGTATTCTGTGTGTCGTGGAAACACTATTTAAGTCGCCACCTTTACTTTTACTCTTTAACCTTAAACTCGCTACGTGCCTAAGAAGGAGAATCCCCCCAAGCTGGAGCCCTGCACCGTATTTATGCTGAGAGGTTTTATTGCTCTTCCAAGGTGCTGCCTCTAACACTCCTCACGCCTACAGATCGCAGCGAGGTTCTGCTGGGCGGCCGAGCTTGGAGGAATAATGAGGAATCAATATTTTATTGGTTTGTGGGGTTGTTTTTTTTTTCCACTCAAACCGTTTTGCGATAAGGCAGGACGAGAACTGAACAGAGACTTCCTCGCTGTGTTGTCATGGAAAAATAGCTGGACCCAGTTCCATCCCTCCATCAGATAACGGGCTGCAAGGAGGCAGAGGTTTTATATTAACCCTCACACGGCATCTTCAGAGTTTCTGAGAACACCGGCGGCTGGCGGAGTGTTGGTCGTGAGCGTGTGCGGGTTTATTTACCTACTAATTTTCTGAAGATTTTTCTGATTTACTTTTTTTTTTTTTCCTTAAAGATTTCTTTAAGCCGAGATGTCAGCAGATTCCGTACGTGGCTGGCAGGAGGAGGTGCACGGCCTCGCGGCGGAGCTAGGGCGGCGTTTTGCTGCGTTGTAAAACGAGGTTCTTGAGCTTGCACATCCCCTTAGAGCAGCTTTTTTTTCCCTTCCTAAACACGTGCTCAGGTGATAAACTTGTTATACGGACATCACCCTTTTATACGAATGCACAGAAAATCATGCCAGGGTTACTGGTAAGGAAGAACCTCAGGAAGATCTCGCAGGTACCTTTTAGAACAGGCTGTTTTTTCAAGGGGCAAACTTTCTGGCCCTAGTTAGGAGAGGGCTGGAAGCTGAACGTGGAATTTTCAAGGCTGTGCCTCCAGGTTAGGTGAATTTTACAGAGCATCTCTCAAATGTCAGCAGGGTTAAGGGGTTTTCCTCAGAGAAGCGTACGAGGAACCCAGCCTATCGTTACCTGCAAGGAGCCAATTCCAGCCCACCACTGAGCGCGGTCCAGTCGTGCAGCAGATCAGGGGCAGCGTTTTGATTTCTTTGCTCCTCAGAGACACTCTGGTGCCCTGACTGCAAATGTTTGGGTCGGTGTTTTGCCTCCGAAGGGCGATGCTGCGCGGGCTGGGGTGAGCCCGTACCTGGTGGCACTGGGCATGGTCGCAGCTGCCCTGCCGCCGCTCGGCCGGTCGATTGTTCCCTCCTGATCTCACGCGGCGGCTGGCGAGATCTATGCAAACGATTTCCATCTGCCCTGGCTCTCGTCAGAGATCGATTCTTTTTTCCTAGAATAACAGGTAGTTACGAATAACCGTGATAACAAAAGAGCTGAACCCTTCAAACCCGTGGGCGTTGTGGAGACGTTTCCGGCTCTTTCTGATGAAGGCGCTCGGAATGTGTGTACCAGTATTTTAATGATGATGATGAGGTGACACTGACTTCGTGCTGCGACAGACATGCCTTTTCTCTGTAGTTACTCCTTCTTTAGAGCACTCGACTCCTTCTTTAGAGCACTCAACATCATCATCTCCCCAACAGGACTCCATCATTATTTGTTTTTTCCCCCGCTAGCACTTGATTTTTCCTTTTGCCTCAGACGAGGTTTAAATGTGGTATGAAGGGTAGTTCTGTATCTAATCTCATTTAACGAGTTGCGAATAGGTGGTGACGCTAATCCCCCTCCAGTTGCAAGATCTACATCACGTAGGCTGGAAGAAGTGAAAGAAAACCCCTTCAGAACTGCCCGAAACTGTTCAGTGCCCCCATCTTTCGGCTGGTTTATGCACTTGTCTGTAAAAGGTCGGTGTTATTTTGCCCATTGTGTTTGATCGTTGAAACATTTGCCATCATGTACCTTGTCTGCGTTAATTTCCAGTGTGTTTGGCGGGGCTCTGAAGCTCTGCCGGCCTCACGTCCAGCTGGGGTGGGTGGAGATGGGGTGGTGGGCTCGGAGCACGTGGAGGTGCCTTTGGGGACCTGCCCGGGGGGAGCAGCCTCTCGACCAGCCGCGTCTGTTCACTTTGTCATTCCAAATGTGTTGGGGTTGGTTTGTTTTCTTTTTTCTGTTTTCTTTTCTTTTTTTTTTTTTTTTAACGTTCATTTCTTTCCACTCACTTTGTACTTTGTTTTCTTTTATTAAATCTCACATGTATTTTGAGTTTTTTGTGGTGTCCTTTATTTAGCGGTGGGGTCTCCTGGTGGGTCTCTGTTGAAATAATAACGTCTGGTGATGGGAAGCTTCAGTCACGGGATGTGTTAAAGCTGTTGGGAGCGTTCAGAACCAAAATTAGCTGATTTCTACATCATATACGGCATGCGGAAAGCACCTCGTCTGTAACCTGGGGAGAAATTCTGAGGTATTAACTCAAATTTGGGCAGAAGTAGTCTTCAGGCGTGTCGGTACATCTCCTTTGTGGGATCTGGCGTCGGAGCGGGTGGATTTACCGACAGCTTTGCTGTTGGAAAGGTGCCCAAAGGGGTGATTTAAGGGTAGGATGAAAAGGGAGCCGAGATGGAGGGTGGTATTTTCCTAATGGGACTTGCAAAGCTGTGGTTTTCCTGGAGGAGCCCATCGTGCTCTCGGATCAAGGCCAGAAGAAGGGCACAGCTTGAGTTTTGGGCTCTTGGTTCAGAGCTGCTGCTGCAGCTTTGCCTGGAGGCCCGTTCCCCGTGTCTCTGCTGCGGGCGTTGCTACGGGTGAAGCTCTGAACTGTGTTCTGCTAACTCAGGGCCTCTCTGGGTTTCATTTGCTGTTGGACTGAGATCAGTGCTGCACTTCAGACAAAACCAACAAGTGGAGCTTGGCTGCTGCACGGTGTTTGCTGGAGTGGTGCTTTGGTGGGAGCTTTTCCTGCAGCCCCAGTTGGAAGAGCCGACCCCCATGGGTGATCCTGGCAGCTTCTGGGATCTCTGGGGCTGTGCAGAGGCTTTGAGCACTTCATACACGACTAGCTTAAAAGGCAGAGGGCAGTTGTGGTCGCCTACGGGGCTGCCTCTCTGCATCCCACCTTCTTCCCAGGCCAGGAGGGTTACCCCAGCCATGGTTCCAGGCTGGATGGACACCGTGCGTCCACCCGCAGCCAGCTGACCAGACGTGGGGGTCGGAGCTGGTGTGACAGTGCCTGTAGCCATCGTGGGCATGGTGCACAGAAAAATCTGAGCCTGCGCTGGGTTAAGAGTTGTTGCTTGAGCTCGTTAAGTTTCTGAAGGAGAAGCCTCAGTGGGGCCTTAGCAGTTGATACCGAATGGGTTATGTGAAAAGTTTTATGGCCTTTTCCATCTCAATGCTTTAGGCCACAGAAATGCTCCAAGGGCTGGCACAGGCTGGCCACAGAAGTTGTGGATGCCCCATCCCTAAAAATGTTCAGGACCAGGCTGGCTGGGGCTCTGAGCAACCTGCTTTAGTTGCAGATGTCCCTGCTCCCTGCAGAGGGGTTGGACTTAGATGTCTTTAAAGGTCCCTTCCAATCCAAGCCATTCTATAAGTCTGTACTTTTAAAGATGAGCCACCCCATGATTCTGGGTGATGCACACCTGCAGGTATTTTTCCACAGGAGCAAGGTTAAGATAATATTAGTGCAGAGCTCCTGGAGATGCTCGCAAGGGAATTAGAAACCCAAAGTGTTGCTGTAAAGGCAGCTCAGCAGCGAGGGAGCTGCTCTCTGTGTTCGGGTAACCAAGGCCCTAAGATATGCTGATGCTTTCTGCTCAGGAGACAGCCCAGAGCCACCCTCATCTCCTTGTCTTGGGCTGCTTAATAGGGTGAAACCGTGAGGGATGGAACCTCTGGGGTGAGGATGGTGCCAAGCACTGGCTCTGCTGGTGGGGAGAGCCGGGACGGGCAGTGCCCGTGGGCCCAGCCAGGCTGGAGATGGCTCCGCACCTCTGCTCACCCCTGGCTGCTCAGATGTTCCTGTCCACAGTCTTTCCTCGTTAAAAAATTAAGTCAATCCTCTGCTCACTGGTTCCAAACAAGATCTCGGCAGCCGTGAGAGCTTCTCCAAGTTGCAATGATGATGTAAATGCAGAGGTCCCCCTACCCAGCCCCGCACGCTGTTGGGCAGCACACGTTGGATCTGTACCTTGACCTTTCATGCTGTCTGTAATCAATGTGAATAACTCAAACTTATTGATTCTCTTTTGTTCTTTCTGTAGCTTCTTTAGTCTCCCCAGTGCGTACGCCATAACAACAGGAAGATATGTTAATTAGAAGATTTTCTCAGGCCAAAACCATCCCATGCAGAAGAAATTAATTGGTGCTTTCACCTCTAAGCTTGCAAAACATTGCCCAGAAGAGATTCTAGAGCAAGGACTAAGATGCACCGATCCTTTTGATTGGGAGAAGTTTGCTCGATCAGGTTTCTCGAGAAAGCTAAAATCTAATAAGCTCCTTGCCAACAGATAATCTGCTAATGAAGGCAGCTGCTTCGCTGGCACTAAACCCAAGAGCTAATCTCTGGGCAGAGCCCACACAGAGCAGGTAACACTAACCCGACAGCGCCCAGGGAGCCGAGGGATGGAGCGGGATTAGCACAAGGTGGGCTTCGAGCTTGCTGCTTGAGCTGCCGCGGGAACGGGGCTTTCCCCGTCCTCTCCTCCCTCTGGGCTTGGGTCTAACTGGAGAAGCTCCTCACTGCCCTAACCCTGCCGCTGCCTTCACACTTTCCGTAGCAGTAACTTTTCCGTGTAGCTTTATTCTGTAGGACTTAACAGGTTTTTTAACCCCAGTCCCCCATCCTTTGCTCATCTGGTGTTCCTGGGGCTGCACCGCGTGCCTCACAGCGTAACCCCCAGCTCCCTGCTCACCACCCCGCACGTGGCTTTGGGGACGGGCAGCCCTGCCCGGCCATCCTGCTGGGATGTGGTGGGTGACGAGGGAACCAGAAAAAGGACAACTAAATGTTTTATGTCAACAGAGGGGAAATGATTCAAAGCTGGAGAGTCGGCGCTCCTGGCTGTGAATTCTGGCTTGGTAACAGGCTGAATTCCCCTTGCACAAATACTTGTGTTAAAAAATAATATATATAAAAGGGGGGAAAAAAAGAAAAAGTGTGATGTCTGTGCCCCAGTCTGGCTTCACCCAGGAGCAGGGAGAGGTCCCAGTTTGTCTTTGTTTTCAACCAGCCTTGTAAACGAATCTCAGGAGGGACCTGCTTGTACCAAAGTTGGGTTTAATAAAAAGACAACTGACTTGTTTAACAAACACCTGCTAAAAACATGTTTTGTACACCAGTTTGAGCCACTGGAACAGCAAAGCGCTGGGTCCGAATTCACAGCCCTTGCTTTATGGTTCTCATTTCGCCCTGTTAACTCTGTTATACCCCTTGTATCTGCGTTTGAAGTGCGATGTCCCCCATATGTCTGGGGTGGCTGCTGGCACCAGCCTCCTCCCCCTTCTCCAAGCTGCTGCTGGCCCCGGTGCTGTGGGGCTGGGGGTGTAGGACCATGGAAAACCAGTCCTTGGTAGGAGATCTGAAGGAAAGTTGCACCCTGTACCCCTACCTTGTGAGACAAGACCTGGCTGTGAGCTGCAGGGGGTGTGAGAGGAGCCCAGCGAGGCTCCCGCTGAGCAGGCGGCGTCCCCATCACCACCCCAGAGTTTGTGGAGCCCAAGAAGGTGGTGTGGAGGCACTGGCTGCTGCAGGGGCTCAGCTCCTGTTCCCACGACGTGTTGTGTGTGGCACTCACCGAAACCTCTGGATGCCCTTGGCGTGAATTAGAATTTGGACAGAAATCCCAGCGAGCAACAAGGTATGTGGCCTGAAAATAACCAAACTGGGCACGTAGGGAGGTTCTGGAGACTCCCGCAGCAGTAATTCCCCGCTAGCCCCGCTCTAAGGGAGCACACGGGGAGCTGCCTTCTCCATCCTGAGGGCACGAGCCACCCGTGGTCACCCTCCCACCGCCCGCTCCCCCATCCTCCCCGTACAGGTGTCTGAACCCATTGTAGTATTCAGTGATCAGGAATTCGGGCTGTGGTAGGTGTGAAAGGTGCTAAAAGTGGCTGGTTTCCAGCGACCCTCAACCTCGCTTGGTGGGAATTGCTCAGTCCAGAAGGGTGGGAGTAGGGTGGCCTTGCCTTGGGACAGCCCGGAGTGGGCAGACTGAGGGGATAGAAAATATAAACAGCGTTGGGTGGCTGGAGGCGCGTTAGCTCTTGGTCCACAAGCTCCTTGCCGCAGCTGAATTCCCTGCTCTTAACCTAGAAGGGACGATGCAGATTTTTTGTTAAGTTCATGAGAAATGACTCTCTCCGGTAACTCTGTAATTAGGGGGAGGGCAGGGCCGGGCTGCATGGGATGCCTCCAGGGTTGCGCATCAGCAATGTGCATCTTGGCTCTGATGGAAAACGCTTGGAATCACAGAGTCCTTTTGGTTGGAGGAACTTTACCAGGAGCTCCTGCGCCACGCAAGGTGGGCAAGACCCCAAAATGGTAAGCTGACAGCCTGGTCTTCAGCCTTCTAGGTATGCTCTTGGGTCTCCAGCCTTCTAGGTACACTCTTTTAAAAGGTATGTGTTCTATGAAACTGGAGAAAAGCTTTTAAAAAGCCCAGCAGAGCTCGGCGTATCCTTAGAAGCCAAGCCTATTCGATTTTAGAAGCCACGGAGCTGTACTTGGAAGCGCTCGCAGTGTTCAGGGAGAGGCTGGGGACACTGAGCAGGTTTTTAGGTTCTCTCAGACACTCCCGTTGTGGGAGGATCTCTCCTCGCTCAGGATCTGTGGCCAAGCGACATGGAAACCTCCCTCCCTTGCCACAGGGAGGGTCCTCTCCCCAGTCCCGGCCCTTCGTGCCGTTTTATTCCCTCTTCTGTGAGCACCAGCAAGGTCTGCAGCAAAGGCAGAACGTGGCCACGTGCTCCGCAGAAGCCGAAGCGCGACGCTGGTTGTAAATACACGTGCGCTTGGTTGATTTACCCGTGTCCTGGCCTCAAGATTTGCGACCAAAGACCATTTTGATTCCTGCCTGTGCTTTTTTTAGCAGGTCGGTAGTACCAGGAAACCAGCCAGGAGTCAGCCTCTCCAGCTCCAAGGTGATGATCACCAAGACCAGCGTGGAGCCCCTGAACTGCACGAGCTGGTGGCAGGCCATACAGTGCTGTAGCTGCCTGGTCAAGAGCGCAACGTGGCGAGAAGGGTTCATCTGAGGCAGCCCGTGGAGTGGATGGGGCCGGTTGGACATCACCGTGACGTGGAACTGGAGAGAAGAGGAAGTATATATATATATAAATATATATAAATATATATATAAAAAAAAGCAGAGGTCAGTGAACTTTGTATGTTTTCATCTGTTATCAACCAGAAGTACAGATTGATTTCATCTCCTGTCGGGAAACCTAAAGGGGTTCCTCCCCCTCCCTTTTTTCCCTCTTTGTTTTATCTTTTTGGTGTGTTTTGTGTTTGTACTCGCCGACCGTTGAACTGGGGGTTTTTTTGAGCTTCTGATGAATGTACAAGGTCCGTGTTTCCGAGCGGTTTCGCTGCCCAGGAGGTTCAGTTCAGACCAGCAGACACAGACGGAGCAGAACCGGTACCAAGGACTGCGCTGGGAATTTACCGAGGAAACAAGCACCTAAGGAAGGCAGTGTTCACAATCAGCAGCCTAAGACGGCTTGATATTTGCACATAACCTTAAAAAAAAGGGATCCAGGATGTGTCCGTGCCACGTGATTTTTTGCCTTACTAGCACACGATCGTTTCTTGAAGACAAAGTTTAATTGTTTCCGTCACGCGTTCAGTAACCGCAGTGGGGACTAAGTGCCAGATCGGGGGAGTCTCGTCGCCCAGACCACGGGCGAATAATCAGTGGGACGAGGAGGAAAATGGTTTGAGAACAAAAACCTGCGTGTGAGATGTAGCAAACCTCTGACAGCTTTCTCTGTACAGTATTCATAGAATGGAAATAGGGAGAAAATATTTTTGCAGTTGTGTATTTAAAAAAATCAAAAGCGGCGTAGAGTTGTGCGTTAGGAGAATCTTTTTAATGTCCCTTCTAGTTGTCCGTTGAAGACAGGAGGAAGTTGTTTGGTTTTTTTTGAGCAAAAATGAAAGGTTTTAAATAGTAGAAAAATTTAAAAAGGAGTTTTAAAACTAAGAAAAGTCACTGTAATGTTCTTCAAAAGACTCACAGAGAGCTTAGAGCTGGTCGCCGGGGAAGGATGTGTGGGTGGGTGTATGTGTGCGCATCTGTGTTTTCTAGTCTCATTTGATAAGGAGCTGTTTCTTTAAAGGAAGAA
>WEIS01086656.1:0-14233 GCA_013389965.1 Todus mexicanus
AGATCAGTGGCTTTTTGCTGACAGATTCTGCTCAGCAAGGAAGGGACATCCACTGTTTGAAGTATAGGAACTCCAAGACACCTCTCTTACTGGTGCGGTCCTTGTTTCATGCCACAAGCATTTTGCCAATTTACTGAATTTTATTAACTTGTTGAAGGAAAACAGCAGAAAAAGTTGTGGCTTCCCTCGTCCTAAACTTTTCCCTCACAAGTAAAATACCAGGTCTTTTCTATGATCAATAATTCTATTCGTTTTGGTGGGACCTTTAAACACAAACAAACAACATTTGGTGCAAGGTAAAAACTAACAGAACACAAAGAAATGGCCCTGATGTATTGCTGATCTAGACAAACAGCTGCTGACTCATTGCCAGCTCATGTGGAACGCAATCGTAAAATTTTACTATTTTAGCTATTTCCTGGTTAAGTATGAGAACTGGAGGAATTTTACACATCCGCTGAGGTGTGGTGTATAATGTCAAGGGACAAATCAGCACAGCTCTCAGCTGCTGAGCACATGTGTAGCATTTATGCTGACCTGAAATAATACTTCATGTCTCAGGAAAACCATCTTGCATGCTGCAGGAATTGTCTGAGGACTTACTTTCTGGGCTTAGAATGCTTTCTTTTATATAAAATAGTATTTTTCATTTTGGTTATCAAGGAATTGAAACAAACATCGATAAGAAATATTGAAGTAGTCTCAGAAACATCCTGCAAGAAGGAGAACTGAGCAAAAAGGATTTGTGGTAAAAGGGAAAAAGTTATCTCACACAGACAACCCAAATACCCCTGACAATGGCTCTGCAGCTTCAGAGCTGAGTCTTCAGAGCCAAGAGGCTTGAGCTTGATGGATCAATGAGAACTGTGAGTGCAAAGCTCAGGCTTGTCTCTACCCTTGGATTTTCCTGTCAGGAATCTGGGATGCTTCCTCCCAGCTGGAGACAGAGCATGAGACAAAATTGCAGACATCTGTAGATAAGTAGGGAATGGAAGGGGGAAGAGGGGAACATGCAGCCACAGCCCCAAATGAACATGATAGTATGAGTGCACCTTCTGACTACCCCAACATCTGTGAAAATGGGACTTACTGAAAAGATAAGGAAGTTTAGGTAGAGGAAACAACTGGTTAGCTCTGGACTGAACAACAAAGAAGGAGGCCTTCCTCTGTCACTTCACAGGTAACACTGCCTGCTGATGAAAATGGTTATGTGACAGAGTGAAGTCCCTTCCAAAATTTCCATTCGAAACAAGTTATCATCAGTATGGCTGAAGATCCTTTCTTACCAACAAATGTGGAAGAAAAAGCAGAAAATTTATCTGAAGTTGTTAAACTTTTACTTACCACTGAATCTTACAGACAACTTGAAAACTGTGTTCTGACTGCCATGACAACTTGCTCACGAACAAGCATATCCATCATGAAATAAATGCTCTAAAAACATCCCTCTGCAGAGCTTCAGCTACTTCAGCTGAGCAATTCAGACTATCTATATCTCAGTAACATCTGGTATATGTGTTTGTTACTCGGCTTTGGTTTGTAAATATGTTTGCTTTTAGCGCCATGTGTTAATATAATTTTCCTTTTATGAGCGGATTATTTTCCACTGTGTGGCACAGTTAAGAGTTTCCCATTTGTAACAACATACCTTAGCAGTTTTGTCAAAATACATAAGATCATTAAAAGCTAATAGGTAACTGGTATTAAATTGCAATGAATATTAGTGTGTTCTGGATTTAAGAAATCCTGAGTAGAGGCTATTGATTTTACTGAGCTGTAAATGTTCAGCACTTCTGAGACCCAGGTCCATAAAGTGGTGCTTGTTTTTGTAACTGTCCAGACTAATAGCCTCAATGTCTAAGAATTGTCCTTTCCTCTCTTGAAAATAACAATCACGTTCTTATTGTGACTTTCATGCTCCCTGCAGATTTGTTTGCTGAAAGACCATGGCAAATGACTGCAATTTCTACTACAGCCACATTTAAAAACAGCATGACAACACTGGTCTGTACATACTCTGTCTTCATCACATCAAAAACTGAAACTTCCTGCCAATTGGAGAAAAAGCCATTAATACTCATAGCCTTTTATTAGCCAAGCCAGATTTGTTTTAATTTTCCTTTGGCAATAGTAGTAGCTCCTTCAGACTGCACAAGCAGCTACACCTGAGCAGAATCCAAAAAAGACACCTTGCTTCCACTGCAGAACTGTTAACTCTTGCATAGTGGTTGTGAAAGAGCTTCTGGTACTTCAGTGCAGGGGTATGCCCCTGACAGTCACACAGCAAAAATTGACTGTAACTCACAGTACAACCATTATTTTAGCCAACTTATCTGTGAGCATGAAGATTCACTAACCCTCATCGTATGCCATTGCTGAAAAGCTACTAGTGCTTTTCAGAGGCAGACACTCCTAGTTTATTTTGCTCAGGAGAGAAGACACGATGCAGTTTCCAAATGCGAAATTTATTGGTAGTATGAAATCAGGTGTTTGTAGAGAAAGCAAGAATATGATGAGGTAATAATTTGGTTCTGATTAAGCCCATTTCCAGGCAACTGATTTTTGCAGTCTGAAGTGTCTCCCCTAAAATACGATTTTTGTGCTGCTTGTCAAAGAAGCGAATTTGCAAAACTGTTTGGGCCCTCTCTCTCCAAGTCAGTTCACCTGAACTGTTGGATGATGATGCCTCCCCCAATATTTCCCTTCTGAAAGGGATGGCAGAGCTACCTTTAACCAGTCCTTTCCCTCACCAACATCACCTATTTCTGTATTCTGTTCTCATCTCAATTCTAGTGAGAATCATGCTTTGCAAACTAAATAGAGGAAAAAATGCAGTACTTCTGCTTTTATTTTGTTCTTAGTTCTACCACACATCTTAAAAACTTAGAGCTTTTCATTTCATGTGAAGCCGGTACGATAAGGTTCATTGATACAAATACATATATGTTGAAGTTGTCTTTGAGAGCATCTGATTGTTATTCTTTGACAGACTTGTCACTAGAGGGTCCATTTTGAGCTCATTCATTGAAAGCTGTGGCAGCAACAGCAGCCAGCCTTAGCTCCGTTCAGCCTCCAGAGATTTTCAGGGAAGCTATTTGGAGTTTATCACACAGTTTTGCAAAACACTACAGCCTCAGCAAGCTGTCATAAAGAGCCTCTCATTCCAACTGGGCTCGTTTACAAGTAGTATTTTATTACTCTCTGCTCTGTTTTACCCTGCACCTTGCAAAATCTTTCTTCACCTCTTTTCCTCTGTTGATAGATTAAAAAATTCTGAAATACGACTCAGAAAAATGCTTGGTATTTTTAATGCATTTATAATTCAAGAGCTATCCAGCTCTGCTCAGACCGGAGCTCTTTGATGCTAAGCTGTTCCACATCCCTAGCCCCCCTGGCCAGAGCCTGCAGCCGAAAGCCTTATCCCCAGCAGAGCCACCTCCCAAAGCCACTCTGCAGGCCTTTGACTAGTTCTCACCCATGACTGTGCCATTTGCTGACAATCAGCTGCTTCCATCTGCTATTTTCATAACACAATTTTTAACTTGAGCACAAAAAGCCACTGGTGTCTGAAAAGCACTGTGCTTTTTATCCCTTAAGGACGGTGTTAGAGCAAATGAAAAAGTCCACAAGGCCAATTTCACCCCTGTACCTTGCCCTGTGTATGTTGGCTCTGCCACAAATCTGTCTCCCAGGGGAACTCCGCTGGGAGCCAGCACGACAGCTGCATGCCTCCCTTTCCTTGGAATAGCGTAACAAGGGATTTGAGGGTGTTCTGGGTAAGAAGTTAAAATTTGGGGTTGTATCAGACTTGTCATCTTAGGTATACTAATCTGCATCAATAGAAACCTAGGTGTGCCCTCCCCACCAACTCCTGGCACTCCGCACAGCAGTGCTGCCAAATCTCAAAATTTTATCTCAGGGCATATAAACATTTGGTGCTTTTCCCAAAGTCTCAGCTCCTCGAGTCAAGTGATTACGTGTGCACACCAGCTTGTAAAGGTGAAGAGCCAAGCTCTTGCTACCACTCTGCCCTTTCCAGCAGAGCTAAAATGTCATGGGAAGAGAAGAAAAATGCCCCACTTGACAGGTAAAATGTAGTGGATGTTACGGTCTTGCAAGCCAGATGAACACTGCAAGCATATCACTGAGGCTCTGTGCTGCATGCACCAGAAGCAAGGATATAAATGAAGGAACTGGGTTTGTGCAGCTGCCCAGCCCCCTTGGGACAATCTGATTTTAGTTCCATGTTTGATGCAGACCCATCCCACAATGCTGTGTTTTCCAACTGGGAGAGAAAAGCAGCTGCCACCTTAAAGTTACTGTTTTGTACATGACTGCAGCTAGCTAAGCTTCCCTCCCTCCCAGTGCTTATGGTTAGCTCCTGCTCTGTTTTCCTGTATCTCTTAATCCTCAGAGGCGGTGTGTCCTCACATACTTTTCTAGCTGAGAAGGAAGTGTCTTCTCCCTATACATCAGTTTCATCAGTCGTGTGAATTCTGTATGAGGCTTAAAAATCATTGGCCTGCATGGGATTCTTGTACCTATTTAGTGTCAGTAATTCAGGTGATTTTTCTCCTCCACTTCTTGTTCAGCCCCATTAGTGGGTGACAGCCTGTAACAAATGCATCATGCCTGGCAGATAGTATTTATTAGCATAAATTCCAGCCCCTTCATGAGGTAATTAATACCAAACATCTCTGTCATTTCATAAGATCATAATTCTAAGAGCTATATTCTAACCCATGTAAACAACAATGATTTACAGCTTTGCAGATATGTGTCTGAAACCATCTCCTCCTTTTTTTTTTTTTTAATGCAGAGGACTCTATTGTAAAATGAAGTTTTCTCAAAATTTGGTCTATAAAGCAGAGTCAACCCACATTCTTTTATTTTTCCTCAAAGACTTTATTCTACTTAAAATAGTAACTCCTTTTAAAACTGTGTATTTGTGCCTCTGATGTCTGTTGATATAGCAGCAATTTCACAGTTGCCAGTAGTAAGTTTTCTGGGTGATCACATCAAGAGTTTCACCTCTGCTTTGATCAGAGGAACTCCGTTTCCTCCTCTAGCTTATCCTGGTCCTTCAAACTTTTGCATTCTCTTACCAGTGTAAACTTTACACAGCTTCAAGAACCTAGCATGTAGGGTTGTTCTTTCAAATTGCTTTCCTGACAAAAGAAAAAAAGAAATTAAGAATACCATATCTGATTTAGAAGATATTGTATACCCTCTGAAGCTTGATATCTTGTCCAAGAACCCTGCTACTGAGGACAGCCAGAAGTTCAGCTATAATTGCTGTTAGTGCTAGCATTAACCAGAAGGTTTGTTTCCTCTCCTCGCCTCCCCTGTTAGCAATTTCTGCCTAATGAGAAGTGTAACTGATGGTATTGCTTGCACTTGTGAGAGGAAGGATAGCCTTCTGCACTGCTGCCTGAAGCCCCATCCATCTGGACACGTTTGTGAATCTCTTTACTCGTGCCCTTATCAGACTCTGGGGTTGGGAGCAATGCAGTGCGATGGTACACCCCCTCTTCTGGTACTTGTGTTGCCATGAACCCTGTGGGTGCAGCCTTCCTCTGTGGGGATGCAAAAATTCTTAGTAGAACAGTGGTGGGGGCAGGCACCCCAGGACCTCTCTGGGGACCCTAAGCACATGTCACAAGTGAAGGCTGGTAGGGGTCTCCGGGTTATGGGTGCAGGTAGGCAGGTACGAAACCCTCTGCCTGCACTTGTAGCCTTGAAGGGCTCATCATATAACAGCTTTTGATCACTACCCACTTTGGATGAGAGCCAGAAACAATGACGTAGAGATGAAAGCCTCTGTATCCCAAAAACAATCCTCTAAGCCATTCAAGTCCCTCTAAAGCTCTGACTGTTTGCTAGCTGAAGAGTTTTAGGTTGGTTATGTAGCAAGCGTAAGAGTGAAAATGCCCCTGTATAGAACACCAATTTTGGACTCTCAGTCTATTTCCTTTCCAAGTATGTTTGTTTGGTTGGTTTTTGTTGTAGCACTGGCCTTTGACAGATTCACACCCCATCTACAATAAGGGGGATGTGGCTGCCTTAAATTCTGATAATGTACTACCTTGTGTACCTCTTTTGTTAGTTCAAACAAAGGAGTCTTATTTGTATAGACTGTTTTATTATGTTTATGCTGCTTGAGTTTATAGACTTGCATTAGCTTTAATTCTTACCCTGAAATAAGCAGTAAAATAAAGCTGAAAAACATCCAGCGCTGCCAGGGTCACATTTTTCGGCTGAATTGTTAAGGGGATATTAAGCATGCTTGGGCTTTTTTCAATAAATTGTGGTTTCTTCTTCTCTTAAAGTCAATGGAGGAGTAGTATTATGTATTTGTTTATTCCACCTCTTCATAAAACTCAGTGTGCTTTACAGCCTTTGGTAGAGGGGGCCTAAGTCTGCAAAGCACTTATGCATGTACAAAAAAATCCTCAGAGCAATTTTTTTTTTTAACTGATTAAAATCAGCCTGATTTAAGAGGCGGAGAATATTTCAA
The DNA here is from genome assembly GCA_013389965.1 of Todus mexicanus. NCBI lineage: Eukaryota > Metazoa > Chordata > Aves > Coraciiformes > Todidae > Todus > Todus mexicanus. The sequence continues at coordinate 6,518 of WEIS01086656.1, forward strand.
TCTGCCTGATTTTAGTCAGACTGTTCCAGGAGATGGTCCTGACACTCTGCGTTATTTTCAAATGCCTGATCCCTGTGCTACATAAATTTGCTACCACAGCAGGGTCAGTAAAGCGCTATCTCTGCTGAGATCAATGGGAGTTTTGTTACTGACTTCAATGGAGTCATGATTTACCAGTGATACAGCTGGGTTTTATCTGCTTTTGACTGCTGCAGTATTCCGCTATGTCTCATACGTACCAAACGTAGATATTTACGTGTATTTGCCATCTGTGGACATCACTGGATATCACCAGATAACCCAACGCAAACACTGAGTTTAACCATTTAATTATTACAAACACTAAATTTAAAATTATTCTACCAGTGAGGGCCTAGCATGCAGATAACTATAATACTATTTGATTCTTGAACAGATGAGTCTTTGCGAAGAGATTTGATGATCTGTACGAAGACCATTAAAATCCCTGTGCAGGATTTGAGCGAAACAGAGCAGCTCGCAGATCTGGACTCTTATGCAATGATTTAGGTTTGCAGAGAAGAAGGGTACCCAGGAGATCTCTATTAAAATTTCAGATGTGGGTTTTTTTCCTAATGACAGAAATATTTAAATAAAATCATGCTCCATAGCACTCTCTCCAGATTACACTGTTTAAAAGATGCCTCTTTCAATGCATGCCTAGAAAGATGCCGATTCACTGCTTACTGGAGAAAGGAACCACATAGCTTACTCCTAAACATCCCTCTCTGATATGGGCTGCTTTTCAGTTGAATCAGGTTGGTGTTGCAGGCTGTGTAGCTGGTAGAACTGGTCTAATTCCCTGGTGTGATACTTCAGGAAATTTAAAGAAAAGAAGCCTATACTGGAAATTGTACAAATATCTAAATAATTTAATTTACAATTTGTATGTACAAGAATCATAAATAGAATTAAATTCATTAATAGAGTCATTTGGCTACATTCACAGCAATGTGCAAACCCATTAAAAGCTCAAAGTCAAATTCTAAATAGAAAGCTGAGGGTGGCTCTTCATGTAATTTAAAAGCTTTTTTTTTTTTTAACTAAGAGACTAACTGTATTGTGGGCGGTGTACTTCTACTGCTGAATAATTTCTGAACATCAGAATCCTCAGCACTTCAAAAAAAGTGATCAGCACCCCAAAGATCATGGGCCTAAACCTAGCAAGTAGGAAAATTTTGCTCATTTAATGTTAATGAAAAACAAATTTCCAGTAAATGTTAAGCATGCTAATGAAATTCATTTTACTGCCAGTGGATTTATGCTCTGTTTATGATTTTTTATTCAATGAATTGCAATTACCTGAAGAGAAATGGAGATTCATACACAAGTTATTAGTTTGAGTTGTTAAAAAAAACACCCTTAAGAACTCCATAAATCTCTTTGAAATTTCCTTTATCTATCGAGGAAACTATTTTAATGAGGAAGTGAAAGCGTAAGTGTGTCATATCTGAAGTTTTAATTGAATTTGTTGACAATACTCTAACAGCAGCAGCAGAGTGCAAGCAAGGACTTTGAAACAAAGGCAATGAGCCAGACAGTTGCTGAATGGCAGACTTTATACAATTGAATATTTAATCATATAGAATATTTTTCCCAGCTTCCATTAATTAGAAACTGTGTGTGCGTGAGTGCATGTGTGCGTGTATGTGCTTTTTCAGCTTGAGACTGAGACTCTGGAACCTGCATCCACAGCTGAGTAAGTCTGGATGTGGTTGTGATCACAATTCAGTTCTCACTAATATTTACTTTTCAAGAATCACAATACACAGAGGGATCATTTCATTCCAGTTGCACCTATGGAGATAGTAGGAAGTTGGTGGGGAGATTGTAACCCNATAGTAGGAAGTTGGCGGGGAGATTGCAACCCCTTGCATTTCAGTGGCTGAAGAGCAGCTCCCCTAAACAGACACCCACGTTACCAAACTTGCACTCCTCTGCACCGTACCTCGAGAGCAGAGGCTGCTTTTAAAAATGTTTGCTTTAATTGTTCTTTCAGGATTTTTTACATTTGCTGAATTAAATGAGTACATTAGCTAGTACCCTGATCATCAGCTGGTAGGATATGATGCCAGTGGAGTAAGGTACGCAACTGGAAGTGCTGTTGAAAAGGGCATATTCAGCCACGCTCTTCTCATCACCCAGAAGAAAGATATATGAAAAACATGCCATGTTGTCTCTGAACATCACCAGTGATACTTCTCATGTACACGCAGCCAGGATCAAAATAAATTACGGGAAATATCAAACCATTTACAAGCACAAACACTACTAACCAGCTGACTTACAGCTCAATCAAAGAGGAATCACAGTTTTCTTGTGATTCCAAGTCTCATGTAAAACATCATCAGCTTCTTACTTCAGAGTAAACATGTGCTTTTGTTATCAGGCACCTGACATTTGTAGGGTGAATCGTGTGTGAATTTTAAAATAGAGAATGAAAGTGAGAACCCTTCTCATCTGATGAAAGGTAAACTGAGTAATTCCTGGGAAGATGACAATTTTCTCCTCCTGAAAAGAAGCGCCTGGGTATTGCCAGGGCAACTTTATTGTCCATTTCCAGCAGATAAAAGAAATGAACCCTACAGAGCTCTGTTTGTGTCACCAATGAAGATTACAAATCTTTTCCATAGAATTGGGCATTGCTGAGATTATTCCGAAACAGACTTTAGTATAGAAGGAAAAAAGATATCTTTGAAATATCATGTTATAAACCTCGGGGCCTACACAGCAAGATACACCAGAGGAAATGAAAAATTACAATTTCCCAATTCATTTGACTTTTAAGTCAGAAATGTAATGATGACTCCAGTCCTTTTGTACTCCTGTCCTGAGAGATAAAAAATGTTTCCGGGTAAACAGGTAGGATAAAAATTAGATAGCATTTAAATTCTGCTTTGAAGATCTCATGAATTTTACCTCATGGTCACCATCGGTTTGAAACCATTGCCGATTTTTGACACAACAGAAGGAACAAGTGATTGAAATTACATTTCTGTGGGATAGGGAGATATAGACCTGCAGGGGAAAAGTTAGCAGTTCCCTAACGATGTGAGTCCACCAGAGTTAAGCCAGCAGAGAATGTCGCCATTTTTCCTCAGAAAAATGACACATTCCTGTAGAAAAATTCCTACTGCACACAAGATGCTGATTTTTAGATCAGGGCACGCCCCGCTACATTAATAAAATTAGTGTTAGGAATATGTGGGGGGGTTGGTACTGTGGAAGTTCCATATCCAACCAGAAGAAAAATAACTACGAATAAACAGAATCAGGTTATGTTTTGCTGCTATTTACCAGTAAAATTAGCGATGTTTTAACGCAAGACCTATGCGTTGCAAAAATTTAAGCCCTAGTGACCTGAGGTTAATATGCATGTATTTAGATTGCTGTCAATTCCCGGGATTTAAGAAAAGCCTGAGATTTAACAGAGTGGTTGGAGTAATCATAAGAGGCTGCTGTTAGAAACACTGGATTGAGCTTGAACTGTCAATCAATTCTAAAAATATCATATATATATGAACATATATACATATATAAACAAGGTAATCAGATGACCATTAAATGTCTTTTGTCATCAGCTAACAAGAACTGGCAAAACTCCTGGAGGTTGGGTCAGAGGGAGGGCTTGGAAATCCCTTCAACTTCCCCAGCACAACCTGAAGAGAAGCATCTATATTCTTGGCTGCTTCTGCATCAAGCATTATTTGGTGGGGTTTTTTTCAGCTGGAACAGTTGTTTAGAAGTGTCTGTGTTAGAAGAGAGAGCTGTGGTAGGAAATCCAGGGTGCTTCCTTCATAGGAAAAACTTGAATCCAGCCACGCAGCTTTGTGGGGAAGGAGGGACATTACTGCTCATACACAGTATCAGATATAAAGCTTCCTACAGACAAAGTTTCTGTTCCAATTGGCTCGTATGTTGATATATTAATAATGGCAAAATAAACCCTAAAAAAGTATTAGAAAAAATATATGGGGGAAAAAAAGACTTGGATTTCTTTTTCTGAAATGCTGTACTACAAGCCTCGGTATTGAACTGTTCCCTCTGAGAGGGAGGGATGAAAAACTGACACAATGTGGGGCAATGGCAGGGGCCAGAATTCCCCCACAGCATTGTCCCTTCATCAGCTGGACACAAAATAAGATGCCCCGAGGTATTTCAGTGGGCTTGGTGTAATCAGTACATGGGAGAGACAGATCAGGAGACTAACTCCTGTCTATAGCGCTGTCCTCAGCCGACCCCAGGGATTTCTGACTGGAAATCAGAGCTACAGCTAATGCTGCTTGACACAGAATTAACTCTCCCAGGGCCTCCTCTTAGCTTCTGCAGAGCTGCCATGGAGAAAAAAAAAATAACTGAGTTGGATTGTGTGCTCCCCAAAGGGTCATGCTGTGAGGAAGACTAGAAAGACAGAGGAGAAATGTGAAAGGGGAATCCTTGAGAAGATCCGTCTTGCAGCCCCATAGGGCACAGTCTGAGGGAAAGTCCATAGTTTAAACTTGTAAAAATATCATATAGCTCCCATATCTTGCCCACAGGAATAACAATGATCTGCAGCAAAAACCAGCAGGAGTTCTGTATGGTCTTTCATGCTGATGTATTTGGATAGGAACTAGAAAATAAGCTTCGAGTTTCGTCATCTTTTCAGACTTCAAATATATATAGCACTGCTTTCTCTCTCTTATAATTGCAAGCTGAAGAAAGTGTTTTATCTGTTATAACCAATTTAGCACCACTCAAGAGCATAACAATGATTTCCTCCTCAATCGTTTTATCATCTTACTTTTTAGGTGCAAGTCATTGTTTCATGGATTTGCTAATTTCACATGCACATATCTCTCCAGTGGAGAATGGTAACAGGGACTTTTACACCTAGAATAAGGCAAAATTGTTCCAAACTCTGCACGAATACATAAGAGAGACACCCATGGTGTCAACCCTCTGGGTTTTCCTCATGTCACCTCTGCAGCATCACCTAGCTGCAGCTCACTCCCAAGGAGGCAGATCCACATCACATGAGACAACTCGGCCTCACTGGCACGGAGGTCTCCTCCCAGGCAAGAGCAGCTGGCCCTACAACATCTGACATCAAGGAGAACGCAGGCAGACAGGCATTTCTTGAGGTTGGATGGGGAATATAGAATTTCAGACAGGAAAAAGGAGGCCTTCCCAGAGCTCAGGTGGGCTGAGAGGCAACTCATCCTTTAGCTGAGTGTTTTCTGCCCTGTGAACAAGCAAACAGCTATTTACCAGGAACTCAGTACAGCGCTGGACCTTCAGTTAACTGGAGCGTGTCGACTCCAGATCAGCCCAGAGCTGCCTCAGCAGTTACAAGGGGTTAACCTTTGCCCACGGAGCCCTGGTTCGAACTTGTTAAAATTTGCGATCAGTAATGTAACAGCACAAATTCTTCTGCTGACGCACAATGAAGAACTTCTGAGGGATGTTGAGCAAATCATGGGTTAGACATTGCCCTGGAAACATCCCTGGAGCTCTCTTCATACGCTGCTGTTTTTTCTCTCTTGAAAAAAAGAGGGGTTTGCAAGCCATGAGAGCAAGCGAGTTCAGCATGTGATTCCAGAGCAGTATGCAGCTCTTCTCTTGCCACATACACAGACACTGTTTTTAGAGCACATCATCACATAGTGATTAACGACAACGTGGCATTTACTCCAGGGAATGCAGCCAGCTTAAACATGAAAACCCACATTGACTCAGATGGACAGACAGGCATATAAACTTTATTTATTTTGTCAATCAAGTAAGCAAACTGTAAAAATAAGAATAGAAAAGTCTGCTCTGATGTTTGCTTTACGCAGGGATAAAGCGATTTAACAGAAATACCAACCATGAGTTTTTCTGAATAGGGTTACACGTACCAGCCTGTTACTGCTGCTGTAGCTAAGCTGCACTCGGCACAGTACCAGATGCAAGGGAGAGAAAAGAGAGAGGGACTTTCTGCCGTCTCTTTATTCCTTGCTTTTGATGTCTTGAAGGGATACCATAGAGATACTGGCCTCAGGAATGACCTCAGTTATGGTCAAACCTAAGGGGTCGCTGGCCTGTAGTAGCATTTGCATCATACTTCCTCCTCCTTGCCTGGCTGCTCTGTGGCGAGAGCTGTCACCTGGGGTCCTGCCAGGGTAGAAAGGCTCCTCAGGAGACCAGTTAAGTTGTTTTATGGCCCTCTCTGTTACGCTAGAGTTGCAGAAGTGCTATATATATTGTGAGACTAACATTCTGGCCTGATATTTGTATTCTGTATGTATTTCGTCTTTCATAGCCATTGGAGACTCTATCAGATGACAAACTGGCTCTCCAGATATTAAAAGTTTAGTGCCGTTGATACAAATAAATGAAATGAACAAAGGTTTGTGCTATAAATATGAAATACAGAGCGCAATTGAATTAGGTCATTTTTGCATCTTAGATTAAAATTGCCCTTTCCCCTTAATTTTTCTGATTTTAGCTTAAATCTTTCAAGGACAGTGGTTCTCTGGGGTAGTTTTGTGTTATCTGAAATGCCCTTTCCTGATTTTCTCAATAGTGTTCCTCAGAAGGATTTTCTCATAATCTTTTCATGTTCTTTAATACAGGATTTTTTTTTCCTGAAATCATTTCAAGAAAAGCAGATAAATCTCTTTTTAAAAGTGGTGCTTTTTTAAGAGAAAGATAGCTTTCTGTCAGAATCATTCTATGTATCACAGCATTATAATTCAGTTTTGCTAGACAGCTATGAAAAGAAGCATTTGTGAATAAGGTTGAAAGGGCAAGAGAACAAAAATCAGAAGTCTAATGTCATTCAAATGTACTACTTGATGTAACATTATTGTGATCATTTTCCCCTACTCTGTTGGACTAGATGGGAGCTTCAGAGGGTATAAAATATGTATAATATACAAATACACATATTTAATGTTTAAATCTTAGTTAAAATCTTTGAAACAAATTCTTCCCTTTGATATGGTCATGTAAACTGTTGTAAACTGCAATAGTAACACATACACCATACTCATTTCATGGTGGGAGAAAGGGGGCATCCTTCATTTTCATCACCAAAGATATTTTTGAATACCTGTCGATTCATGTCTGGATTTCAAAATATCAGGCATCCAAGGGAGTCAAAGGCAAATACAAAACCCCTTACATGATTCACGCATTTCCTTGCCATGATCCATGTAAGTATTTGTCTACCCCGGATAATTTTTCTGGTTCAATGTTTTAAATCAAACCATGTAGAGAAATATGACTAACCAAATTGTCACAGTGTGCTACATTTCTTTACACAAACGCTACCATAATTTTTAGTAATGAACCCAAGATAATAGGAAACAATAATGAACTTCTTTAAAATATAAACCCCACATTCTGTGTGAATTGCAATATTATCAGGAAGCAAAATTTCTCACTAATAACATTATGGACTTCTCAGCTATTTGCATGCAGCAAGGGTATTAGAATGATAGTATTTTAAAAATAGACTCACATAACATTTTTTAGTGTAATCAACCATGGATGAGGCCCATCTGTCATATCTAGTCTGTATGACTAATTGTTAGTGGTCTCTAATTGAAATTTAGATTTATTAAATAAACAGAGCTGCCATTATGAATGCACTAATTCAATACGTGGAGGAGGGAGGGCAGGATATGAAACTAGGCAGTAGCTTCTGAGCATTGTTTATGTTTATACATATTC
>WEIS01086658.1:3015-16230 GCA_013389965.1 Todus mexicanus
CCCCCATTCCGTGAGCAGGAACTCCTCTCCCTAGACCAGGTCGCTCCAAGCCCCATCCAACCTGGTCTTGAACACTTCCAGGGATGGAGCATCCACAGCTTCCCTGGGCAACCTCTGCCAGTGTTTTACCACCCTCGTGGTGAAGAGCTTCTTCCTAATTTCTAGTTTAAATCCCCGCTTCCAGTTTGAAGCCATCACCCCTCGTCCTATCACTACGAGCCCTTGTTGAAAGTCCCTCCTCGGCTTTCTTGGAGGCCCCCTTGAGATATTGGAAGACCCCCAGAAGGTCGCCCTGGAGCCTTCTCTTCTCCAGGCTGAACCCCCTCAGCTCTCCCAGCCCAGCCTCCCAGCAGAGGGGTTCCAGCCCTTGCGTCATTTCTGTGGCCTCCTCTGGTCCTGCTCCAACAGGTACATGTCCTTGTGTTGGAGGCCCCATATATTGAAGAACGCCTCTTGTATTTGGGCAGAATATATAAAGCACTCGTTGTGCGGCCTTACTCTAAGCTCAAGTGGGGTGGGATAACAAGATTTGAAAGTACTTAAAGAACCAGAGCAGATCTGGAAGAAGTGAAGCGGATCCGAAGGACGTTTTTTCATGTGAGCTTTCTTCTTGCCTTTCTTCTTGCTTTCTTCTTGCCTTTCTTGCTTTCTTCTTGCTAGCAGTGATTTCCAGAGCGTGACATGCTGGTCGCTGGTACCTGAATATAATTTCCTGCTCTTTGGGAGTTTTGCAAAAGGCAGAGGAACAGCAGCTGTTGGGTCGAAGTGGTTTTGGTTTGGGTTTTCTCCCATCCCCAAAGTCAAGTAAAGCGCTTTTCACGCCAAAACCGGCCTTTGAGGCACAACATCATTTTAGCTCTTCCTGCTTCAGTGAAGCAAGCGGCGTAAGAACCTGCCCAGGACAGAACAGAACAGAGGTGACAGAATCCCAGTTCAGGAGGAGCTCATCGGTGGTGTGTTGGTTTTGCCCGAGGTGGAATGATTTTGCACAGCAGCAAGGTCAGACCTGAGAGGAGATCGGAGGTATCTGTGGTGGGCCTGGATCCACAAGTAGCTGAATAAAGACGTTCCAGTGCAAGAGCATGTTTTTCTGCTTCGTTCTTTGCTTTGTCATGGGAAGGCGGAGTAGAGTTCGTGTGCAAGGGTTTTTGAAAAGCCTGAATCCTCCTCTTCATGATTTGTAGCCACTGGAGGGGGCCGGAGAACCGTGCTGCCTGCAAGGGGGCTACAGGCAAGCAGGCAAGGCTTGGGCGGGGGTTTCCTCCACCACTGCCAGCTCCTGCCTTGCCACCTCCTTCAGGAGCGAGATGGCAGACACATCAAGATGTCCAACCATCGTCAACGTGCTGAAGAGGCCCCACTCTGGAACCTCTCCTCCCTCAAATCGGTATCAGCACAGGTTGGGGGATGAAGGGCTGGAGGGCAGCCCTGCAGAGAAGGACTCGGGGATGCTGAGGGCTGAAAAGCTGGACGTGAGCCTGCACCGTGCGCTCGCAGCCCAGAAGCCAATCTCATCCCGGTCTACCTTCAGAACTCTCATTTCTTGTCCTGCTTTCTTTGTACCTAGCTCTGGAAAGGCAGCTTCATGGCTTAAGCTGGCATGAGTGTACTCTGAAGTCAGTCTAATTCCTTAGACTATTTTAATTCTTATGATTTATCTTTTTTCCCAGTGTTTTCATTGGAAGGCTCCCTACGAGCTTCAGCTGCGAGTGCTTCTGATGGTTGCTGTGTTCTTCCTAGAGCTTAGCAGATGTTCAGGCTTGGTCTGCAGCACCAAACCAATTAGTCTTCGTTAGCTCAGGTAGTAGGAGGAGCATTTTGGATACCTGAGGATTTAGTCTGTCGCTATGTCCAGTCAAGGGCATGGTCCCTTTTTTAGAATTCCTGCTGTTTTCACTCGGAGCGTGTTTGCCTGAGCTGGTTCCAGCATTTCCTCTAAAGGCAAAAAAGAGAGTTTCTCCTAAATTGGAAGAGAACGATCAAACGGTTTGGAATTACACTGATTAAAACCAAAGGAAAAAAAACAAGCCCTAATTTGAAATCTGAACATCGCCAACCTCGATACTGCTCTAGCTCAAAAGTAGCTCCCTCCTGCCTCCCAGTGCCTCTCTCTCCAGGCTTCTGCAGCCACCCCAACTCAGCACCCACGACCTTACTGGGTGGTGGGTGGGTCAGCGGTAACATCTCCACGCTGCAGCTTGGAAGGAACAGGAGGTTTATTGTCAGCTGGGAGAGATCTGCGTGTCTGAGCTGGGCAAGACACGAAATGCAGAGTTGTTTAAAGGGCTGCTAGACTCCAGCCATGGTTTTGTATGCTCTTAACCAGTCCCCTCTCTCTAGAGTAGGCAGGCTGGGGTTTCTGGTCACCTCTCACTTAATTTCAGGTACAGCTGGGGAGAAGAGCTCATGGGTGAGGCTGTCCTTGGTTTGTATAACTGCGTTGCAACGTTTCCCTCATTACTCGCACTCGTTAATCTTATTTGGAGATCTAACGTGGGGTTGCCCTTCCTGGAGCAGCAAGGAAGAGGTGAGATTTTGCTTTGCTGCTCTGCGTGATGCTCCAGTGCTTGCTCTGGGCTATGAGAACTGACCAAGGCTGCAGTAAATCTCGGATAGTCTCAAAGCGCTTCTGCTAGCATGCCTTAATTCTACTCGCCCAGCTGCTGCTGGGAAAGCTGCTACTTCTGAAACTTTTGGGTTGTTTTGTTCTTTCTCAACTCCTTCAGGCTCCTGTTCCCTCCTTCTCTGTCCCCTGCAAGTTGCAACTTTTTGGAAGAAAAATAGGATCATGGAATCACAGGCTCATTTTGCTTGGAAAAGGCCTTTCAGATCGTTGAGTCCAACCATTCCCCCGACACTGCCACCAAACCACGTCCCTCAGCACCGCATCTCCACGGCTTGGAAACCCCTCCAGGGATCACGAGGACTCCACCCCTGCCCTGGGCAGCCTGGGCCAGGCCTGGGGAACCCTTTCAGGGAGGATATTTTTCCTCCTGTCCAACTTAAACCTTCCCTGGTGCAACTTGAGGCCAATTCCTCTTGTCCTGGTGCTTGTTCCTTGGGAGAAGAGCCTGACCCCACCTGGCTCCAACCTCCTGTCAGGGAGTTGTGAAGAGCACGGTCTCCTTTGAGCCTCCTTTTCTCCAGGCTCAACGACTCCAGGCCACTTGTGCTCTAGACCCTTCCCCAGCTTCATCACCCTTCTCTGGGTGAATCCCAGCCCCTCAAGGTCCTTCGTGGAGTGAGGGACCCAAAACTGAACTGAGCTGCAGAGCTCATTAACCCATCTCCAGGTACGGGCATTTCCCGCAGCTTTCATCACTTTCCCCCCCTCCCCGCCTCATACGTACGAACCTGATTTGCACTGTTCTACGTTGCACTTTTTTTTTTCTTCACTTTTGTTTCTTTCTCTCTTGTTTATCCTTCGGAGACGAAGGAAATCTGCTTTTGTTTACTGGAAAGTACGCTCTATTTGCCCGTCGTCGAGCATCTGGTGTTTGTAAAACGCACGGCGGATCTTTCCAGCAGAAAATCAGCCAGCCTTGAGTGTGCCTGGCCAAGGAGCTCACGTGTGCCACCATCCTTATCCTAAAAAAGGTACTAAAGAGTCCAAAACCGGAAAGCCAGATGCGCTGCGGGGTGGTGAAAAGCTACAGGTGAGATGCTGGAAGTTTACTTTTCCAATGGAAAGGCAAGGCTGTGGGTGTTGTCTACCTAGATGTTAGTAAAACCTTTGACATGGTTTTCCACGGCATTCTCCTGGAGAAACTGGCTGCTCGTAGCTTGGATGGGTGTGCGCTTCTCCGGGTAGAAAAATCTACCAGGTGGCTTGGCCCAGAGAATGATGGTGAGCAGAGTAAAATCCTGTTGGTGGCTGGTCAACGAGTGGTGTTCCCCAGGGCTCAGTACTGGGGCCTGTTCTCTTTGATATCCTTATCAATAGCCTGGGTGAGGGGATCGTGGCACCCTCAGTGAGTTTGCAGATGACACCAAGGTGGGTTGACCTGCGTAAAGGTTGGGAGGCTCTACAGAGGGGTCTGCACGGGATGGAGTGATGGGCTGAGGCCAACGGGATGNGGTGGTGAGCAGAGTAAAATCCTGTTGGTGGCTGGTCAACGAGTGGTGTTCCCCAGGGCTCAGTACTGGGGCCTGTTCTCTTTGATACCCTTATCAATAGCCTGGGTGGGGGGATCGTGGCACCCTCAGTGAGTTTGCAGATGACACCAAGGTGGGTTGACCTGCGTAAAGGTTGGGAGGCTCTACAGAGGGGTCTGCACGGGATGGAGTGATGGGCTGAGGCCAACGGGATGAGGTTCAACAAGGCCAAGGGCCGGGTTCAGCACTTGGGTCACAACAACCCCCNGTCCATATCCGTGAGCTTCACGAACAAGCATCTCCAAATATTTTCATAGGATGCTTCTGTTGCTAGGAAGTCAGAGAGAAAAATAAAGCCGTGATGGGCATGATGGAGGAGGACAACCATTGTCATTGATTAATGGCTTTGGCCCTCCCTGAGAAGGTAGCAGGATGATGTACGATCTGTTCGCAGTCCACTCCCCATGGCACAGGCTTTCTATAAGCTCTCCAAACATATCAGGGCAAGGTGATGCTTCCAGACACGGCATTTTCTCTCATGGCGTCTTTCCACAATCCTCTGAAAGCTGCTAAGGGAATTTCGGAACCTGGTTTTCAGCCATGATTCACTTGGCCAACTCTCCACTTGCCTTTAATTTTAATAATTTGGCGACATCCATTTATTTAATGTTTTGCAAAGCAAGGTCTGCGTTTGCTCAGGGAAAATGAGAGTTGAAGGATGGTAAAATGCCTTCATAAATTGGAAGTTAAATTAAGAAATCAGTGCTTTAAAAGCACGGAGAGCTCTACGCTCCATGTGGTGGTATCACTTACAACATTCCGAGCTGTGGTACCGGTTGGAGGCACGGAAGGTTGAGGAGGCACAGGGCGTGGGGTGGGTGGTTTTGTGGGTGTTTCTGCCCTTTCTGAGCCTGTTTTTGTCTGCAGCTGGAACGTAATAGTAGATTAATGATAGAATCATACATAGGCTGGTTTGGATTGGAAAGGACTTTTAAAGGTCATCTAGTCCACCCCTCTGCCCTGAACAGGGCCATCTGCAGCTAGAGCAGGTTGCTCAGAGCCCCCAACAACCTCCCCTGCAATGGGGACAGGGATGGGGCAGCGACCACCTCTCGGGGCAACCTGGGCCAGGCTCTCACCACTCTCAGCATCAATTTTTTTTCCTTCTCTCTGGTCTAAATCTCCCTCTTTCAGTTTAAACCCATCCCCCCTTGTCCTGTCCCAACAGGCCCTGCTCCAAAGTCTGTCCCCATCTTTCTGCCAGGCCCCTTGATGTACTGAAAGGCCACAAGAAGTTCTCAGCAGAGCCTTCTCTTCTCCAGGCTGAACAACCCAACTCTCTCAGCCTTTATTCACAGAGGGAACAGTTCTGAGGAACCTGAGGTTATTGAGCATGGAGAAAAGGAGGCTCAGAGGAGACCTCACTCTCTACAGTTCTTTGAAAGGAGGTTGTAGAGCAGTTGGTGCCAGTCTCTTCTCTCAAGGAACAAGCAATAAGGCAAGAGGAAACACCTTCAAGTTGTACCAGGGAAAGCTCAGGTTGAATACTAGGAGAAATTTCTTCATGAAAAAAGTTGTGAAGCTCTGGCCCAGGCTGCCCAGGGAAGTGGTTGCATCATAATCCCTGGACAGGTTCAAAAGTTGTGTAGATGTGGTGCTGAGGGACATGATTTAGCAGTGGACATGACAGAACGGGGTTAATGGTTGGACTCAATGATTGTGAAGGTCTTTTCCAATATAAACAATTCTGTGATTCTGTGACAGCAGAGGTGCTTCAGCTCTCTGACCATTTCCGTGGCCCTTGCTGGTTTGTGTTCATCCCTTGTTCCATTTCTCACAAAACACGTAAGCCTTAATTTTGGAAAATTTCCTCAACCGAGCATTTTACATCAGTATCTAATCAGGTTCTGGAAGTTTCTTCTTGTATTTCATCATATCTGTGTTATTCCATGACACTGTCTGTAGTGGAAAGTCTCATGATGCAATAGATGCAGTATTTAATTTAATTTATGTCTATTTTAATGTTTGTTTTCCAATTAGTAATGGCAGCTGCAGTTTTGTCTCGGGCATACATCAAATTAATTACTGTAAATAATATTATTTTTTTTTAAATGGGAGCTGTTTTACTTTGTTCCCTGTCATCCTAGGATGAGGTCAAAGATCAGGTGCTGTAGTAGGCACCAAGCATCTTTTCAGGGGTTGCTTGGACAACACCGAGGTTCTTGGAGAGATGCTCTGAAGAGCAGTCCAGTTCGTACCAACATGGTGCCGTCTTGCAGAGGTGACCAACGAGGCCTCAGTCATGCGCTGGTCCCTGGTGGCATCTCTGAGAAGCGCTTCAGTGCTGGGTAGGATGGAGCTGCTGACCATGGAAAGCCTGGCTCAGTCTCGAGATGCTGCAGCCTTTGAGCCTTGGTGGTTTCTCAACAGCACCCTAGCACTTGGACGCATGTGCCATCTGCTGTTTCCCTGCCTGCTGCAGCATCTCCGTGGCCATCGTGACACAACTCTGCAGCGTCCTCTCTGAATCACCCGACAGAACTGTAGCCTAAAGGCCATCAGTGAAATCTGAAAGCTGAGAATTATTTTTGACGCAGTAGCCCGAGACAGCGTCTGCTCCCTCTTGCTGGGAGTTGTTCTTGCTGGGTGTTCAGTGAACTTTGGTTTTGGTCCATGAACTTTGGGTTTAGTGATAACCCGAAATATTTCATGCATCGTAGACTATGAACGATGCAACGATGTCAGCAAAAGCCGTCGTGCCAACGCAAACAACGCTAAGGAGTTTTACTGTTCCCATTGCTGGTGTATGACCTTTGCTCCTCTTCACTCCGTGTCTGCGTCTGTGTGTCAAGAGAAGCCGAAAGGAATGGGGGTCAGGTAAATAGGATGATGCAATGCTCTTCAAAGGTGAAAAATAGGACAGTTAGAAGTTGTTTGTGCCTTCAGATATCTAGAGCGCTGAGAGGAGCTCTGTGCTGGTTGAACTCCTGCAGGTTTGTGTTTGCTTCCCAGAGCATTTAAAATCACAGAATCCCAGCATGGGGAGGGGTTGGAAGGGACTTCTGGAAATCGTCTCATACAACCTCTCTGCTAAAACAGGGTCACCCAGCGCAGGTTGCCCAAGATCGCAGTGTCCAAGTCGGTTTGGAATCTCTCCAGAGAAGGAGACTCCATAACGCCTCCGGGCAGCCTGGGCCACACTCTGGTGCCACTGAAAAGAGTCTGGTCCCTTTCTCTTGACCCGTGCTCTTTAGCTATTGATCAGCATTGATCAGATCCCCTCTCAGGCTTCTCCAGCTGAACAACCTTCCCTCAGCACAGAGATGCTCCAGTCCCCTCGGTATCTTCAGAGCCTCTGCTGGACTCCCTCCAGTAGTTCCTTGTCTCTAACGAATATGCATCATTCCACTCGGAACCAGCACAGAATTCGCTGGGCAGCCTTTGCTGGATGTGCTGCCACGTGGGATCTTCCTCGGGGTCCAAGGAGAATACGAGCACCACCACCCTGCCATTCGGAAGAAATAACTTAACTGGCAGCGCATTCATTTCCAAGGTCAGTGAACATGGTCAAATGCGCTGGCAAACGGGTGTCCGCTGTGAGTTTGGCTCTTCTGCTGTTCCTTTTCTCTGGTATGAAAAATGATTCACCCGGCTTTGAAGTACCCAGTCTTGTTCACATGGGTCAGATGTTTCAACGGAACTCAAGATGTTATGCGGACTAATTAAATCAAGGCATCTGGCGCGCGTATCATTCTGCAGATAGGTTTCCATGGAAAACAGTTTCTCTGCCATGAATGTCATTAGAAGATTTGATTACAAATCAGATGGATCTTGTGTCCTTCCAGAGACCACCTCTCTTTAAAATGAGGTTTAGGCTACTAGGTGGAGCTGGCTAAATCACACGGGCCATTTGGGTGCCTGTTTGGCCCCCGAGCAGTTGGGGTTTGAAGTCTTCAGCCCCGCTCCTCCCTGCAGCATCTGCTGCTAGCAAGAGGATCTTCTTGATGTTTCCGTCCAGATGCCTCTAGGTGTGCGTTGGTGCATCAGCGTTTTCTTCTCCAAGTGTCTAAAGCTGCCTCTTTGCCTTCTCTGTAGACAGCAACAAGAAAAGGGAGAGAGCAACGAGCTCTCGGGCTTGACGTGGCTCAGACACATGCAGTGCTCAGGTCCCCTGGGTCGGTGTGAGCTTGGGAGCCGCCAGACCCATTTTATTAGCGATTCGGGGTTTTTTTTTCCTCCGTGTCACTTCCCCCTTCTCTGCCAAGACTTGCCCAAGTCCAAGTTGGGTCACTGCGGGCAAGTGCTGTGTGTGCTTCGTGTGATTCACCACCAGCAGGAATGTGTGATGCTGGGGTGTGGGAAGTCCCAGACCAGCGATTCATTTCCCTGCAACCACCAAGCGCTGACGTTGGTTTATCCCCACTCGGGGTAGGGCAAATGGGCTTTTCACCAAACCGCCCCAAATGTTGAAGTCCCAATGTGTTGTAGGTCTTACTCACGTTCTCTTGAACCAGAAGTAGTCTCCGTAAGGATGGGTCAGAGCCTCCCTTCGTGCAAGTCGACATGGTCCATTGGCGAAGCAAAAGCAGCTTGTACTGGAAGATTTTAATTAGTTCAGGAGTTTAAAAACCCAGCAGACAACTGGGCTCAGGCAAACACCATTTTATTTCGATGTCTGGGACAGTACTGTGCCTTTCGCTCTTGTTTTTTCTCCCCTTTCCGCCTTCACGTTTCACGAGGAGCTGTGAATCTTGGGCCCCCCAAGGCCACAGTGCTCGGAAGGTCCTCAAGCAATGCTGGAAGTCGGCCTATGTGACACAACACCATGGGACAGATGGCCCAAGGTTTTTTTAGGGACTCTGAACAGATGGGACCCACATAGCATTTGCTTTTTGGGTGTCTTGTGGCTTGTGGGACTTTCATCAGGCTGCAATTCAGCAGGAGCCGGTCTCCTCCCGGTGCTGCCAAGATCCAGGAGTTAATTCTTATTCCATGAGAAGGCCAGAGCTCTCATCCAGCCAGTTCCCTGGGGTGCAGAGAAAGAAGCTTGCTGAGAAATAAACACAGACACAAACAAACACCAGACTTGGCACGAGGCTTCGCAGGCAATGGGAATATCTTCTAGATTCCCGCCGAGGTAATTGGACTGCAAGGAAACTTCCCTGCTCTGCCCTTTGGCTCCCGGGGAGGGTCCTCTTGCCAAAATGCTTTGCAGTCCCTTGAGCTGCGCCTGGGTTGGACCCTGTGCTCCTGCCCAGTTCATCCCACCCCAGCGCTCGCCTGCACGCTTGCTGCGTTCCTTGTCTAACCTATTCCCAGGGAGGTGCATTGAACCTCCTCCCCGGTAAACCCACCCTCTTCTCGTGCGTTTTATCCCAGTTCTTGGTGTTCCTCACGAGAAAGCTTCCCTAAATCCCCCTTACATCATCTTACACCTACTGAGGTTGTTCTCTCCTCAGGGTCTTTCCTTCAGCTGGGGTGGGATCCAGTCCTGGGCTGCAGGTACCACTGTGTGAGACGACGGCTCTTTTCTCCCCAGCCTCCATTTGCACCTTAGCATTGCTCCACACCTTTCTGGAAGTGCCAGGTCTAACCCCACATCTTACCTGCAGTGAATAATATACCTGAGCCATGGGTGTTTTCCCCTACACTGCAAGGTGAACACGCCAACATTTTTCAGGCTTGCAGAAATCGTGGGGAAAGCAGAAAAATCCACACTTTACAAACTCCCTCTTTCTGAGCTGTTGCGTTTCCCCATCACCTCCACCTTCATAGAATAATAATAATAATAATAATTAAGGCTGGAAAGACCTCTTAGATCATCGAGTCCAGCCTATGACCTACCACCACCACTCAGCTAAACCCTGCCACTATGTGTGGCATCCAGTCTTTGTGCTCCTTTTGGTTCCTGCAACCTTGCAACTACTTTGCAGTTTTTAAAATTCTAGCTACATTTTTCCTCGTCCATCCAGGAGGGAGAGGATCTTTACCTCCAAATTGGGGCATTTCAGCAGATGGAACCCAGTGAGGCTCAGTAGTTCCATGTGCTACCACAGGTAGCATCCTTGGCGTGTGGTGGGTTGGGTGGTCAGATAACAACCCTCTCAGAGGAAAGCAGAAATAGCTGCTCAGTGTGGACAGCCAGATTTCAGTTCGATGGTGAGTTTATTCTGGTTTTCTCCTCTGTCCAACATGAAATAATAGAGGATTAATATTTCTCTGTAATTATGTGGTTTCCTTTTCATTTAGTATTGACAAAGCTAGTTTCAAAAGCCAACCCCAAGTGTAAATGGAAGCTCGTCCATGCACAGGGCAAGCAAAATGGATTTTTAAGTGGGAATAAAAAGGATTTAATGAGGCAGAGTCTAATAAATACTCACTTTGGGAAACAAATGACTGCTTTGCAGGTTGGGCTGGAGACACTTAAAAAAAAATACATCATTCACCAAAAGTGAGAGGCAGTTTCTTTCTCATGGATCCTTCTTCAGGCAGGAACACTTTTCCTCAAGACCGTCTCTGGTTCCTAGAAACTCGTCCACGCTTCATGCCAAGGAAGGAAAGCTACACCCGATGGTTTTTGAATTACAGATGGGAAATCCATACTGTTTGGAATAAACAGCACTGGCCATTAGACGGTCTGTTTGGTTACTATTTGGTTACAAGTGCATAAGGAACAGCTCTAGTGGAAAAAAAAAAAAAAGAAAAAAGAAAAGAAGCTGCAGTAACAGTCAATCGTCGCTTTTTTCCCCCCCCCTTGCCTGGAAAACTTGGGAGTTTTATGGCCTACGAACCACAAATTAGAATTGCAGGCAACAGATAAAGCTTCGCTATAAATCCAGCTAATGCCAAGGCCCATTGGTGAATTCAAGAAGGCGGTTGACAAAATGTCCCTTTGGCAGTTAGTGTCTGAATGAGACCTTTCCGACCAGCCAGGATCACCAGGTGGGTCCAGACCCCTTCAGAAAGTCAGAGCATCCCCAGTGCAACAGCCACAGCTACTGCTCTGGGGACCCCTGCTCCAGGCAACAGTCCCCCGGGTAGGGACAAGTGAAGAAGGTGCTGCTTGCTGCTCCCAGGGTCAGCATCTGCCATCTCAGTAAGTCTTGAAGGACTCCTTCAGGATTTCCCTCAACCTCCATTTTTCTCCAAGGAGCTCCAANCCACACCACCATTAGATATGTCTGGGACATCATATCTGGGACCTTGTGTGGTCTTGATCTGATCCAGTCCAAGGCCACTATTTGAGGAGCACAGGCCACAATTTAGACTTTTACATTCGTGCTTCAATAGGTGTTTTCAGAAGTATTTAAATGCTTTGGGTGTCAGGGACATGTAGGTTCCTAAATCACTGAGAGAGTTGGGGTTGTTCAGCCTGGAGTAGAGAAGGCTCTGGGAAGACCTTCTTGTGGTCTTCCAGTACTTAAAGGGGCCTGTAAGAAAACTGGGGAGGGACTTGTTACAGGGGTTTGTAGTGATAGGATGAGGGGTGATGGCTTCAAACTGGAAGAGGGGAGATTTAGATTAGAAATTAGGAAGAAGCTCTTCACTGTGAGGGTGGTGAGACACTGACACAGGCTGCCCAGGGAAGCTGTGGATGCTCCATCCCTGGAAGTGTTCAAGACCAGGTTGGATGAGGCTTGGAGCAACCTGGTGTAGTGGAAGGTGTCCCTGCTCATGGCAGGGGCTTGGGATGAGATGATCTTTCAAGGTCTCTTCCAATCCAAACCATTCTGTGATTCTGTGTTTGATGCGTGAGGTCCTGCTGGCTTGTCTTGGCTGCTTGAGCAGAGAACTCAAGATCTGCCCAACAGGAAGAAGTTCTGAGTTTATCCTTGCTAACAAGGATGAGCTCACAACCTTTTTCTTTTACACATGCAGTAGTTCTTGGTAACCAGAGAAGATGTGCAGGGCAGCGTGACACCTTCTCCCAGCTGGACAGCCTGTAGAGTAGTTTTACACATGAGGATGCCAGGGGAGCATTAGGGGAAGCTTGAGACCTTGCATCCTGCCTTGGTCTTGTCAAGGCTCAAGTTTTGTTGCTTGCAAACAACACTTGGACTCGTGATTTCTTCAAATCTCTTTCAGATTGAAGGCAGAACTTCAAAGGGGTGAAAGAGCCGCTTTGGACCATCCCATAATCGTTCTTAAAAGTACGTATTTAGAAAATGAGAAGGAAATGTGCTTTTTTCCTTGCCGTCCTTGCCAACAACAGAGATGGAGCAGGGCTTACAGGGAAATGGATTTCATAACCCTTGAGAATATCTTCTTTTCTTTTTTCTTGATTTTATTTTACTTTATTTTTCTAATAGAGGCATTCCTGGCAGCTACCCAGGATTTGAGACAGGTTCACGGATGAAGCCCTCAGAAGGCCCGTAGTGATAAGACGGGTTTCACTGGTTGACTTGGGAGCTAATGGGTATAGGCAGCATGTCAGTTATGCAAATTTCTCCCTTATTTTTCCTTCCCATTAACCATTACCATTAGCAATTGTGCTCCGACAAGCAAACAAACAAACAAACAAGCGCATTTCAGTGCCAGGTTTGGTTTTTTTCTGTCCCTTCAACCATGAATAATTACAAAATAATCACCAAAGTCTGGTTTCACTCGGCAAATGTTTCCAGGTTTTGTTTTATTTTTAAAGAATTCTGGGTTCCAGAAGTCCCACCCTTCCACCCCCTACTTATATTTTTTTGGATGCAATTTCAGCTGGTCGTGTTTACCGATGCCTGGCACGGCACGATCAGAAATCACGTGAGCTTCTTTAATGCATTTCATCTTTGCAGCCCGAGCGTGCAACTTTTCCAAGCGTACGTAGCCCCAAACTACACGCCCACTGCACAAGTGGCAACATCAAATGGCAACGCAAGTTGTCTCCCAGTTAAATTCCAGGTAGGACCTACCCAGGCCCTGGGGAAAAAAATTAATCCTTTAATTGGGCTAATTGCACGTGGTTTAAACCCTGTTGAAGCTCAGCTCCAAGTTCAGTGTTAGATTTATGGGCTACAGGCTGGTGTGGAGAGGGTCTTGGATGAGTGGAGGTCGGTGGTTTGAGTTCGCATGAGTTCAGGAAAAAGACACCTTGTCATTTCAGCTTACCTGTTTTCCCTCTTTGCCTTTTCT
>WEIS01086663.1:1469-27852 GCA_013389965.1 Todus mexicanus
GGTGTGTAGGAAAAGAAGTTAAAATGCTGTATGTTCAGTGTTAAAAAGAAATATTCTCTTTCCTTCAGTAGGAGTTTGAGAAATCTGTGTTACAAGTTGGTTTGATACAGACAATTTTTTTCCTTCTGAGTTTTCTGGCTTTCTAAGGTAAAGATGATCACTAAATTGTTACATTTTTGAGATATGTGTCTCCTGACAAATGAAATCTAACAAGAGGAAAAGAACCTCACATTAGGACGCACGTAACATTAAGCAGTACACGACACGCTACTAGTCCTGCTTGCACACGGTTTAATATCCTGGGTATAAATCAGCAGACAGCACCCCTATAAATAAAAAAACTACTAGGAATCCATCTAAGGATGGGAAACAATTCTTTCCATAAAGAAGAAAACAAAGAAATAGAAAGGCTTTCAGAATCAGATTTAAAAATTGAGCCTTTCAGCCCAGATACTCAAAAGCCCTTCTAGAGGAAAGAGGTAAGGGAGGTCCCTCTGCACTACAAAACAAGGACACACACACAAAAAAGCACTTGGGGGAGAATTGAAGGAGTTACGAGTTTTTAAAGTTAGCTTTCTAAAGTGGATGTAAAATAAGTAGCTTTAGATGCCTTTTTATATATCCCTTCTTATATACTGCTGAAGAAAATAGTGTTTAGGGTTGTGATGGAAACAGCACAAGGACTTTCTGAAACTCGGAAGTCTCTTTTTGCAGTGGAAAAGTTCACAGCATCACCCGTGGTGGTTCCAGATCATTGCCTATAAAGTCTACATACCAACACAGGCAAATGCAAATAGATTCTATATAGTAAATCGTGGGGGATGCGTGTTAGCATCAGAAAATGCTTAAAATTTACTGTTGGTAGATAAATACTGCAGCTTATGACCTTTTAAGAGCGTATGTTAGTAAAGAGTTTTTAAAAAACCTTTGACTGGGGGGTTATTTTATGTGTGTACATATACACAGGGGGACAAAAATACAGAGCTGGAGAGCAATAAAATTGTTCTGCATATTCTCTCCCCCTGAACTGGAATTTGGACACGTACAGCAAGTCAAAAATTAATCAGTAATTATTACTACAGGTGGTCTCCTGAGACTGGAAAGAGAAATCTGCATTCCTTCCTTCTAGCAAGACTCTAAATATTCATCACCTTTAAAACAAACGGCACCTGAAATGCAAGGCCAGCATTCTGTACAACCAAGTAAAAAAAACGACACAGACTTTCCCCGACTGTTCGCAGGCAGCAGACCCACTCATGCAAGGGAGAAACCCCTGCTGGAAAAGCACATAGGAAATGCCTCGGAAAAGGGACAGTCTACACTTGTGCTCCCGCTGCGCTGTCTCAGTCCTCAACAGAGTAATGAAATGTTTTGTAATGTTAAAAACTCAAGCATGTTTGCAAAAATAAACTTCCCCAAACTCAGATACATTCAAACCCATATTTCCCCCAGAGACGCCTGTCCTTTCTTCACAGAATAAAACTAACTTTGTGGCCTCGAGCAGAAAATGTCATTTTCCACCAGACCCAGCTCTATCGCAGTCTCGTCAAGCTGCAAAATAAGACAGAAGCCTCAAAGGACACCATGAGAACAGGAGGTCAGGGAGATACATATCTGAGCTTTGCTCAAAGATGTTGCCATATAAAGCTGTGTATTAGCTGTTACCCTGAAGACTGTACTTTGAACAAGCCAAATCCAAGTACTCTGAAATAAATCCTTCAGGCTGAGGATCAAGGAAAGGATTCAGGATTATTTATTAAAGGAGCTGGGAGACAGGGTGAGTGTACACTGTCCCTTTTACATGTAAAGTGCATATTATGAGGTCGGACGCACAAGCTTAATCAAAGCACATGCCATCTGCTTTGTACCTGCCAGAAGTCCTGGTGGAAGGGGAGAGGGTTAGAAAAGGGAAGAAAATGAGGGTTACACAAAAAAATCCCCACCAAATCATAATTAAAACAAAGATACAAGTATCAGAGATATTAGTAGCTGGAAGGAACACCCATCAAGCACCTAAGAAACAGAATAAGACAGGACATACAGCAATCAGAGCATTTTAGTAGCATCTGCCAAACGAGCCCTGTGGAAAACAAGCACCAGAATTAGCAGTACAAAAACATAACAGCAAGTAGAGCTCTGTTAAAAACAAACTACACCCTGAATGCTTGGTAGAGGAGGTAGGAAAGGATGAAGCATGTTCTCTATGTGGACATAAGGCAACCCAGGTGTCCAGAGCTATGTTTGTGCACCGTGCATTTACTTGTTAGAGGCAATTAAATATTTTCTTTAAATTTGAGAAGAACGTGCAGTTCTCTTGCCACACAGATCCCAGTGAACAGAGAATAGTGGTGAGGAAGACAAAAGCAGCTCAAAACTGCTAATCAAAGCAGATAGGAGGGCCAAGTTTGGCTGCGAGAAGAATGCTAGCAAGTGAAGAAACCCACAAATATTGACAGTGGTGTCAGTAAAGAACGTCAGGAAGAAAAAAGTGTCAGCTCAGCTCTGATCTGCTGATTATCTGCAATAAACTGCACCTCCGCTTGCTTCCAAAAAGGGTCACACACAAGAATTGTCTCCCACTAATTTGTTATGATGCTTTTTCCGGACAACAGAGAAACTTTCATATAGACAAGCGGAAGGCTGTTATCTACGTAAGAAGATGTCTCCTGGTTATTATGTAAATGCTACCTGCGCTGAGATCAGAAAGCGAATGAATTTAAAAGCAGGAAATCTTGAAACGAGGCAGTGACGTTTTAAACAGTTTATGGACCAGGATAGCTGCACGCTTCAAGGTATAACCAAGCAAGCCATGACCTAAACTCAACAGGTCAAATTGCTGACACCGCGGACTCATTTATTCCAGACACTCTTACAACATTGGCAAGACCTCATACAACTGGATTGAGAGCACTCCTCACCTGTTTTCATTGCATCTAAGCTAGAGAAATTACTGAATATCCTGCTCGGTTAATGGGCTCAGTAAATCAACTGCAAGTGTATTTTACACAGCTATTTACTGTACTGCAACATCTTGCTTTTTTTAAGGTATCATTTAAAGGCACATCCTTTTGCATGAAGGTATCAGAGGCACCTAGACATCACAGGAGCTCAGAGCTTTGATCCAATGTTTGGCTCCTGAATGCCAGCAGGACTCTGAGCTTACCGCAAGCTTAGGTCTATGGCATTTTACAGCACTCTGGTGAAAGTCTCATGCTCCAGCCTTAGTTCAGACAAAGCAAAGAACCTCAGAAATTCAGGCTAATACAGAAAAGCTCATTTTCCCTCCTCTTTCAAAATCTGCAGCAAGATCCCTCAATCCATAAGAAAAAGATGGTCCATCTACCTCCAATTCTTTCCATAGGGAACCTTACTGAGTGCATTTTTTCAGGCTCCTCTGCTCCTGAGATGCTCTTTAAATCATCTAGCAAGAAATCTACCTCCTGAGCTGACTCCCAGCAATGCTTCTTTAATGGACACATGCCTCCAGTTACAGGGCCTTGGCAGACAAGAGTAGTTTGAGATAATCATTGTACTGGCCCATAAGACAAGGCTGCATTATCCCATGGAAGCAAACTTTAGATGTTTTACTGGTCCTTACAGAAACCAACTGACCTATTTTCCTTTCCCTTCTTTTTGCTATTCTTCTGCATTGCTCTATGACATCTCCAAACATCTGAAGATGGAAATACAAATGCTGGCACAAAATACTTTATTCATAAATTGAATTAGACAGCACTGAAAGTCTCTGTAATTACTTACTACAGCTATGGTAGCAGGAGGGTAAGCTGTTACTAACAGTTCAAAGGCTTTTGTTTGTATTAACCAGTAGCAAGACATTTTCCCCATAGGAGAACAAAAAGAGCATGTCAAGTGTATTCTGTACTAAACTAACAACCCATCTAGGGTGGCTCTTTCTTCCTAAATAGACTAGAGGTCTCTTAAAAGCCTGTGTCCTACCATTAGGGTGAGAACTCAACAGCACGCAGATTTATGCTGCACACTAATCATATCAATTTTCTGCATCTGCTGACACATTTCCACCTGGCTGCATGGCCGAAAGCTCAGCTGCAGGATGCCTGGGAGCTCCTCTGTGACGGCTCACCAGGACAGTGACCGCACCAAACGACCTAGGTAACAGGATGTGATTTAGCTCTGAGCAGGGTGGATATGCAACCCACACTTTGGAGGAACACCACTAACAGCACTGATTTTTTTATTCTTTAAGAGACTAAGCTTGTCAATCAGAATCATTTTGGGTGGACGAGACCTTTAAGATCAAATCCAACCATCAACCCAGCACTTCCAGCTCATCATTAAATCGTGTCCCGTTTCAGGCCTTGACAACCCTTTCAGGGAAGACATTTTTCCTAATATCCAGCCTAAATCTCCTCTGGCACAGCTTGAGGCTGCTTCCTCTTGTCCTATCACTTGTTCCTTGGGTGAAGAGACCAACCCCACCTGGGTCCAACCTCCTTTCAGGGAGTTGGAAAGAGCGAGGTGGTCTCTCCTGAGCCTCCTTTTTTTCCAGGAAAAACAACCCTAGTTCTCTCAGCTGCTCTTCATGAGACTTGTGCTCCAGAACCCTCCTCAACTTTGTTGCCCTTCTCTGGACACGCTCCAGCCCCTTAATGTCCTTCTTGGAGTGAGGGGCCAAAATTGAACCCAGTATTGGAGGTGTGGCCTCCCCAGTGCTGAGTCCAGTCCAGTGCTGAGCGCAGGAGGATGATCCCTGCCCTATCCTGCTGGCCACAGTAGTGCTGATCCAAACCAGGATGCTGGTGGCATTCTTAAACCATTAACGCATAAGCCAAAAAAATCCTTCAAGTAAACAGAGAGGACATGAACAAAGAAAATTCTAAACAAAATATGTATTACCACTTATGTAACATTAATGCTTATGCCACATTATGTGTGCTTAGATACTTCTATTTAGTGAGAGCTTCACCTTGCTAAGCAACGTACAAGCAGTGAGTGATGAAACAGCGCAATGCCACAGTTTGAAAATCTGATGAGCAAAGGATGTCTCCATGTCACTCTCAAAAGTGCCCTTTCTTAAGCCCTCAAAAACATTATGCAGCAGGGGAACAGCATATCTTAAATTAAACAGGATTCCACTCCTCCTAACCAGTGGCAAGGTTTTCAAGATGGTAGGACAACAGAAGGGACGACATAAGGTATTTCTCCTACAGATGGGTTAAAAAAGCACTTGCTTTCCAACCACTAAAATGCAAGAGGAGGAAAGAAACATGGTGGAAATGGAGCAGATGAACAGTTGTGGTCTGGACACCTTCACAACAAAGAACCTTGAGCTACACATTAGATTGTGTCTCACATCAGCCTTTTGTTCAGACTCAGTACGAATACTTTGAAATGTCTGTAAACTGATTACTAATTATTTTGTACTCTGAATGGATAGTAATTAATATGTCTTTTCCTCTGTTTTCCTGAGCTTGCCTCCGTGGGGAAGAAACCACCACACTTAGACAAAAATGGAGGCAGGGCCAGAGTTGCCTGCACACTCAGCATCAGGTCAAAGGACAGTAAAAATTCATGTTGACAAGCAGATCTGACCAAAGGTTTTTGCTGGATGAGTATCTCCAGGTCTCGCAATGAGTGAAGATAAAGCATTTAGGCTCAAATTACAGGAGCATTGTTCCCATTAATAAGGCAGTTACATTTACCTCTCCATCAACTCTACAAATTATCACTAGGAAGAAGGAGGGGCAGGAACACAAGGCAAGAAGCGGGTATTGTCTTCTCACTATAGCATTCAATCACATGCACAGCAAGATGCTTCAGAAACCTGACACAATTATAATTCAGAGGCACAGCACTCCACAAAATCCTCTGGCAAGACTAGTCCTGATCAATACACAACAGCCAGTTAGTTGTTTTGATGGTAGTTTTATGCAAATAAAATTGGTTCAGTGAAAAAAGCGTCTGCCTACTAACGCTGTAACATTTAAATCTCAAATGTACATGGTCAAAATTCCCACTGATGCATTAACCATTGTCCTGTAATATGTAATTAAAATACAGTTGACTGCACAGCTGCCTCTACTCTTTTAACTGAATCACCTTCTCAATTAGTACTTGCATGCAACTCTGGGTATACAGCTTTGCTTGCAACTAAAATTAATTCTCTTTTCTCCTCTTCACCCAGGATCCAGCCTGCACATTGTTAGTACTTTTCAGTATGACAGCTTGCTCGTATCTGATGGCTCAAACACTCCTTTCACCTTAAAAATGAAGAGGTATTTTCCAGCAAACAGGTCTAGTACTTTCCAAGAGCGCACCTGTACCACAAGTCCCTTTATCTCTGTGTTGAAGTCCTAAGGATGGAAGCTTACAGGAACAATGGACCTTCTTACCCTTCTGCTAGAGCTTATCAGCTCCGCCAATGCACAAAGGCAAAGTGCCAAAAGTCATCTGCAGGCAGAGGATGCTTTGATAACCCAAGAGGAATACGTAGGTGGGAACAGGCAAGGAGGAAAAGCTGCAAAAAGTTTTTATCCCTAGGGTGCTACTATGCAAGTAAAACTCAAATGAGTAAGGTCAGCTCTGCAGCACCTCAGGTGGTGCTTGATTGAGTGTTAATTTTTAAACTGAAACCCAAAGCAAGAAATAAAATGAGAACAAGACACTATCAGACAGATCAATCTACTGTCAGCTTCTTTTGCTACCAAGGCAGAGCCAAGGCTCGCTTCCTTTATACTCTCCTCAAATTATCCTCTCACCTGGACATTACCAATACCCTAACAGCCACAGCCAGATTTAGCCAGCCCCAAGGTGTCTTTAAGCAGCCAGCCAAGCAAACAGGAAGCCCTATTTCTTAATTTTCAACAGACCAAACTGCTTCTAGGGTGCTATTATAATGTGAAAAAAAATAGGTCTCAGGAGAAGACAACAATAAAGGAAAGTCCATTTCAGTACCCTAAATCTGCTACCTCACTTTCAGAATATCCAAACCACAGCATGCAGAAATCTCTAACTTAGGCAACAAGCAATTTCACTCTGCTACAGCTCAGAGCAAAAGTTGGTGAATTCATAAGGCAAAGGCAACCTGTTCTTCAGCCAGCATAACTGTTCACCACGTTGAATGGAAGATCTGAGGAGCATGGATGACAATGCACAGTCAAGTACAGTCCCTCAAACACTGACTGTGCGTTTTCAACACCCCTGTGCGGTAACTGTGTCCATCACAGCCAAATATATTGCAATTCAAGCCCTCGGTGCTGAGTGGCGGAGGAACAGAAAGTCAAGTTCAGCAAAGGGATTGCCTTTGGATCTTTTATCCAATGTGAAAGGGCTGACTGCAGAGTGCTTGGGAATGGAGGAATGATTAGCAAAAATAAAAGAGCGGGATTCAGTATTTCTTCCCTACAAACAAATCGCATTTATGTAAAGCCTAAGGGATGAGCGTGACAGCTCAACAAGATTAAATGATGAAAGTGACTGGATGCAAAACAGACTGTCATAAACCAGACAGAGTAACATCTGATATTTTGCAAAGAATATATGTACTTTTTTTTTTGTTTGGTTGGTTTTTTAATCATGAAAATCAGATGCTGGGTTTGATGCAAGGGGAGAAGAAAACAAGTGTTCACAATACACTTCACAGTTTTATGTGTCAAAACTAACTGCCAAAATGCTACCTTCCAGTTGTCTGTATTCAAGCCCAACCTCACTCTGCTGCCTGGGTAACCAGAACACTTGTACACCACTGGTGACAAGGACCTCAGGTATTCAATCACTTTGTCTTACCTATCCCTACTAAACACAAAACAAGACAGGAAACTGCATGTGTTCAGCCCACACTGTGTTTATATAAAACATTAAACACATTTTTTCAGTGTTGAGGCTTTCTGGAAAAACCTGTCACTGTGTCAGGTACATCACTCAGCACTGAAGGGATCAGATGCCGATTACCCCTTGGGAAAACAGCATTAATTTTTTTTTCAGATGAAATAAAAATATTGCTAAAAGCTGGAGTACCATTATGTGTCCATGGGGATATCACAGAAAATTCACTGATCTGCCACTATCTCCATCAAGAAATCACTTTGATCTGCTAGTCCTAGGGCAAGAGCTGCCTTTGCTGTACTCCTCTATACCAATGGGATTTACAGGGTGGCTACAACAGGTACGATGCTACACAGCTCCACTTATGTAGGCAGATAAAACTAGATCAGAGCATGCTCAATGTTTTACCGACATGTATCGTGGCAACACAAACATTCCAAACAGTCATGTACCACTGTAGGAAGGACCTAGGGCTCAAAAGGGGAACGGAGTAAGGCTGTTTGATAGGGAGAGAAGTATGTGCTGGGGATGCAGACAAGAGTGAATCCTTCCTTTACAAATCTGGAGATAAGTCTGGAAGGGAAAGTTCAAGTGAGTTTCCTCAGAAATCGTGTAACTTGTGGAGCTCACACAGTCATAAAGAGCAGCAAGAAAATGTGATTACAATCTATAATTTCCTGGCCTATTAATATATAAGAAGAGGCGATGTTTTGTCCGTAAACATTAAAATAAGTGCTCTTTAAAAAACAATCTTTCTGTCATAACAGAAAAAGGACTAAATTGATAGTAAACAACAAAAAGCTCAGAAGAGAATACTTCAAACAGAATCATAGAACAGAATCACAGACTGGTTTGGGTTCGAAAGGACCTCTAAAGCTCACGTAGTCCAACCCCCCTGCAGTGAGCAGGGACATCTTCAACTAGAGTAGGTTGCTCAGAGCCTTGTCAAGCCTGATCTTGAATGTCTCCAGGGATGGGGCCTCCACCACCTCCTTGGGCAGCCTGTTCCAATGTTTCACCACCCGCACGGTAAAGAACTTTTTCCTCACGTCCAATCTAAACCTGCTCTTCTCTAGCTCAAAACCATTGCCCCTCATCCTGCTGCACCATGTGTTTGTAAACAGTCCCTCCCCAGCTTTCTTGTAGGTCACTGGAAGGCTGCTACGAAGGTCTCCCCAGAGCCTTCTCTTCTCCAGGCTGAACAACCCCAACTCCCTCAGCCTGTAGTCACAGGAAACGTGTTCCAGCCCCCTGATCATTTTCGTGACCCTCCTCTGGACCCGGTCTATCAGGTCCATGTCCTTCATTTACAATTTCACCCTCATGCAAGTAATAACTAAAAGACTCCACATTAAAAAAATCCACTGAATAATATACATTTGAGTCTAATGTGCTCACCTTCCCATCATAGCGTTTCACTATAAACTGATCCAGGCCCAAGTCTGAAAGAGAAAAAATTAAGATAGTTTTAAATAAAATAATTTAAAAAGCTCTTAAGAGTGTAAAAGTAAGCATCAGTAGAAAGCATATGGACAAAGGAAAAATGGGTTTGGCTTCATGCATCTTGTACTTTGTATTTTGATCATGAAAGACAAAAATTCATGGCACCTCCTTCTGACAGGGCAGGACGAACACATCTCCCAGCACCTCTCAAGAGCCTGAAATACCCACCCTGAAGGAGAAGATTTCTATACTGGTCCAGGTAAACATTTCACCCGTGATGCCTCATGTAAATGCATGTTCATAAAACTCTTACTGCTTTTAGTAACACCTTTTGAATGGCTCAGAAATAAGAAAGAATTGTTCCCATAATTACTGGGGATATTCTCAAATAAATCCTGAACTTGTTCATATTTTAGTATAAAACTGCTCATAAATAGATTTTAAAGGAGCTAAGTCATAGTTGCATTCATAAGAAGGCAAGTACTTTAGCTACGAGGGCATTTTGAAGAAAGGCAGGGAGAGGGGTTATTTATATTGGTAAATTAAATCCCTCACACCATCACAAAATATTTTTTCTTTCTTGAAGAAAGAAAAAAAAAATCCCAGTATTTGCAGAGTGAAGGCACAGAGCTCTCAATCTAATCAGCGATGCCCGGCAGGCTATATGTACACTGATGAATGCACACATAAGCAAGATGACAAAAATAATCACGAAGATTAATTATCTGAGTTTTGCAATCCAAATTCGGGAAGAATGCAACCTGAGAGGAGATTAAGCAGAACTCAAAACTGAGCACTTCCAGTAATTCAGGAGAGCACAGGCTGATCTTCGGTTCTCTTAAAAATGAAACTTCTTAGCTTTTATTTTAGTTTTTTTCATCTTTCTAATTTAAATTAGAATGAGGATGTGGTAATTATCATAACAGGGGCAGAAAATGCAAGGGACCTAACCAGCTTTCTCATGCCTGCTGTGTCACTGGTTCGTGAAGGAGAATAATAACCCCCTTCCTATCTACTGGAAAGGTTCATAATGGAACCTTTATGGAGTTTATGGCAGAAAATGGGAGTTATTAATCACTATGGGGTAGCCTCCTTAACCGTTCTGAACCAAAGCAGCTAAAACACCTCTGTCACCACTTTCAAAGGTCAAGGTAATTGTCAGAGGGATTTCTGGATTTGTGAATATTCAGGCCAGAAAGCACCTTCTCAATATTTTGTGTGTCTGACAATAAGAGTGAAAACTGCATACTCATACACATTTTCAGACTTTAATCTTCTCAAGAATTTTGTCCTCAAAGCTGTGGGTATAAAGACAGTACAGTAAGTATTGTCATATTCAGAGGCAAGATTTATTTAATAAATGTGCTCATTTTACCAGAGATATATTATCTGGTCAAAAGCTCGACCCTGATTAACCATCTGGATGCCAACCGCTAAACTGAGCTTAGCTTATGTCCATGTGTCACAATAAAATCATTTTTCAATCACACCTCCTGTTCCCATGGCTGGAAATAGTACTCTAAGACATATGTCCAAGAGCTTGACATTACACGTCCTCACAGAGAGCTAATAAAGAACATGGGTTAAAAATAGCAAGTGAAAGTACATCTTAATGGCACACAGCCCCCACGACCAGACACTACTGTTGGGAAAGCAAACAGGTTTCAAAGGAGACTCAAAATGAATGGATGCTCGTGTAGATGAACAGCAGGAGAAGATGAACTAACAACTGTTTTATACATATATAAAAATAAATAAGTAAATGTATCTCTCTAAATATATAAAAATGTTTACATAACAAATACGTATTTATATCACATATATACATGAGTCTATATGTACATGTAGAAAAGTTATTAAAACCAGCCAAATGGCACCTACAAAGGTAGAGTATCACTACAGGTACTAAAGGATAATACTATAAAGGTTAATACTAGAAACTGTCCTCTCCACAGGATGGAACATGAGGTGGCTAAAGGGGGAGGTGATGGGAGTAGGACTGGAGGAGATTAAGAAGCACAAGAGGTAACAGCAATAAGTTACAGTAAGGCTGGAGTCAACAAAAGAAAAACACACTGATGTAATCAGGAGTTTTGAATGCAAGGTAGTTTGGCTGCAGATTGCGGTTTGGTGCAGTCTCATTTGCCTAAGCATGGAGTTGTTTGTTTTTACATGTTTCATTTATTTAATTCTTTCCTGGGAGGGTGCCAGCACCTGGAACAGGCTGCCAAGAAAGGTTGTGGAGTCTCCTTTGCTGGAGAGATGCCAAATCCGTCCAGACAATGTGATCCTGGGCAACCTGCTCTGCTATGTTCAGAGGGGTTGGATGAGATGACCTCCAGAGGTCCCTTCCAATCCCTACCATGCTGTGATTCTGTAACAAAAAAACCCCCACGGAAAACAAAATCTTTTCTGGGTAACCTGAGACTATTTCTGCAAGGCACAAAGCCTTACATACAGCTTTTCTGTAACTGCATCCCAACCTTCATGCCAGGTGTGGAAGCGGTTAGGTCTGTCCTCAAGCTTAAGAACTCCCAGTGTTTCATTATTTGTTGAAGAAACTGCTTACAACATCAGCGCAGCTACAGAAATGTAGTTATTATCTACAAGTATGTCCAGCCTCCTTTGACACAATCTCATCTGACAAGAAGCAAATATATAACCTTGGGTTTATGCATGTCTTGTGGATTGGGGAGAGATATTTATAATGAAATGCAGCACAAAAATCTGTCACTTCTGCTGCTGCCTTTTTTCGTGTCACTATCATCATGCCCTGGAAGACAGTGTTACTTATTGCAAGCATGACCACATTGGTTTACATTTGTGTTTTACACTCACCCTTTCTCCCAGCCATGCGTGATATCCCCTCTGCTCTGCTGCATTCACTAAGCTGCACACTTAAGTCCCTCTATAAAATTCACCACAGTTCCCGAAAGAATAAGCCAGTTCAAAAGATGAAAAGGAGCATTTATGTGTTCAAAATACACAGTTTTACTCGACGCATTTTCCTTTTTCCCCATACAGTTTCTTTTTTTATGGACTTGGTGATGCATTTTTTTCATCAGTCTTTAAAGGTGTCAACAGGAAACCAAGAAAAAATAAAAGAGGGACTGTTGTTTGATGCCTGTGCTCTTCTTTCTTTACATTATATTAAAAGATCCCAAAGGTTTTTCCTTCAGGATGTTACAATAGGAACTTAGTGTTTGCTAGGCTGGGGAGCTAACAAAAACACCCCATGAAAGAGGACAATCCCATCTGAACAAGGAAAGGAAAGAATGGCAGCTATTACAACTCTGTTTTATTCAAAGGGCAGCATGATTAATTTAAGCTACTGCAGGATCTCCTTTAAGTGATCCACTCACAGAACAAATACCCCCTGGCTGGGCTATTGCTGGCGAGCTGCAGGAACACAAGCTAATAAGGATGTTTAACAAAGAGCTTTTGAATCTCTCACTGAAAAGCATGTAAATAACGTTCTCGAAGAAATGAATTAAAGGATTTCCACCAAGAGAGACGACAATTAAACCCAGAAATTATTCAGAATACCTGGCTGCTTCACAAAGCCTCCCCTGGGACCAACGGCAGCATGACGTGCACCACAGCTACTCCAGATTGCACAGTGACCACCCAGAGCAGCAGGACTTCAAAGGTTGTTTCTGCTCAAACAAGCACCAAGTTTTTGCCATGACCTGCTCCAGAACACAACTTTTATTTACATGGAACACTGTACACCATCTCACCTTTCACTAAACATCTAGATTATCAAAGCCCCTTTTGCTCCTCCAGCCAAGGATTCTGCACCAGCCAATTTGCTCACTATAGTCAGCTGGCTTGTAAACTTTAAGCACTGCCCTAGAGTATCTAAGCAATTAGTATCACTAGAATCACAGAATCATTTTGATTGGAAGAGACCTTTAAGATCATCAAGTCCAACCGTTAACCTAACTCTACCAAGTCCACCACTAAAACATGTCCATCAGTACATCTACAGGGCTTTGAAATCCCTCCAGGGATGGGGACTCCACCACTGTCCTGGGCAGCCTGGGCCAGGCCTTGACAGCTCTTTTGGGGAAGACATTTTTCCTAACATCCAACCTAAACCTATCACTTGTCGCTTGGGAGAACAGACCAACCCACACCTGGCTCCAAACTCCTTTCAGGGAATTGGGAGAGAACCAGAAGGTCTCCCCTCAGCCTCCTTTCCTCCAGGGTCATCAAACCCATGTCCCTCGGCCACTCCTCACAAGACTTGTGCTCTAGACACTTCCCCAGCTTTGTTGCCCTTCTCTGTACATGCTCCAGCCACTCCATGTCCTTCTTGGAGTGAGGGGCCCAAAACTGAACCCAGGTTCAGCCTCCCCGGTGGCGAGTACAGGAGGACGATCCCTGCCCTAGTCCTGCTGGCTAAGTGGTGTTTCAGATTAGACTGACACCATTTATTCACCAATATTAAGAATATAGTCCTCCACTCTTACTCATGTGATGGCACTTTCACAGAACTCTCAATTTTTTTCAAAATAGATCTAAATGACTTACACTTGCTGTCTGCCACAATGGGGAAAACAGGGCGTTCAACAGGAAAAACACTTCCTCTGTGTTTACTACTTTCTTTTTGGGCTGGGGAGGATATTTGAATGGAGAAGGAATTATTTATGTAAAGAAAAAATACAGAACAACTTGCTGTTACTCTTGTTCATCTCTAATCAAATCTAAAGCGAAATCCTTATTACGTTTCTACTGCTTAACAAAAACATACATTCCGGAGATTCTCCAACTAATTACCACATTTGATAAATATCTAAACAATTGTTAAGCTCTTCATGCCATCCTGTAAAAAAAACCAAATAAAAACAAAAAAACCACAGGCAGCAGACTATAGGTTGCAGGTTTAAAAAATATTTAACAAACTTCCAGAAGAATGATGATATTCCGCCAAGAACACAGTTGAGATCAATCAGACACCATCATGATTTCCTCTGGGATGTCAGTAGTTTTCCACTGAGAAAAACCTTTTCAACTCCTTCCATTCTTTGAATCTTTGTCAGATTTTCCACATTATTTGGGTAACATCTATGCATCATCTTTTCTTTCCCTGTTGCTTGATACATAACACGGACTCTTTTTCTTGCCAGTAGATGAGCAAAAGGGCTAATTACAAAGCCTGAAGAGACTGCTAGCCATGCATACAACACGCATTACTATGGGAGAAGGTACTGCACCAAGTTTTCCCCTTCAGAGTTGTAATCCAGCTTCTGAGTATTTTCTGCTGAATTCAAAATGTAATCTGCAAGCAAACAACGAGCTGCCTGAGATTTCTCAGGGGGCACCACTCATAGATTTTTTTTTTAAAGCCCAGAAATGTTTTGCTCAAGGAAGTACTTTGCTCTCATCTATCTCCCCCTTCTCAAACAGGCAGGTCAGTCTCTAAGATGTGCATTGGTAACACAATTGAGCAGCCATATCAACACATCATCTCTGCTAGAAGCCCTATTATTTGTTTCTTCTGACAACTATCACATCAACACACATGTAAATGCTGTTCTCGTTCACTCCTCTTTGGCTAGGTTCTTGTGGTCTCATATCAGGGGTTACAGGTTCAAAGATGATTCTTGCCTAAGGAAGATGTATTTTCACAGAAAAAACACCCATATCTATTCACCCTTTTGGTTCACAACATTATCTCTCCCTCTCACCCTCACCCCTTCCCTGCAGCAGATATATTTGGTGGAGAACACTGAAGTAAGTGCCCATGAACAAACCAGAAGGCAAGCTCAGCATCACTAGTTTCCTTCTGGGTCTTACATATCCCATCTGAACACTTTGCATAACTTTAGGAACCTGTACAAGTCTAGGGAGTCCTCCCCCTCCCCACCAGACCAGGAGAGCACTTCTCACAGCTCACGACTGATGGTTCTACAGTTCAGATTCACATTTTACAAACCCAACTCAGAATAATAAATAATCATCAGAGCATTGTAACAATACAGCAGCCAGATTGTGCTCAGCTGCTCATCAAGTCCAGATATGAAAACCAAACCATTTAAAATCCAAGGTATACAGTTTAAACAAGCCACCAGACATCAGCCAGCTCTTCTCCAACACCATCCAGTGTGCAGAGGCTGCAGGGACACAGCTGCTGCTTCTGGTTGAGTTTCAACAGCATGCTTGTGGTTTCTTGCAGACATGAAAAAACGCCAACCCATATAAAACCTTCCAGGGCATTTCCAAGATTTCAGATATTTGAGCTGCTGCAGGGTGTGGTGGATCTTGAAACTCATCTTTCATTCGACAAGAGTTTGGGTTAACCAGGTGTATTGGGTTTGGCTGGGCAGGAGTTAGTGTCCTCATAGCTTGATAAGACACCAGTGCTGTGACTGCTGCTGAGCAGGTCTGGCACAGCACCAGGGGTGTGGGGTGGACAAGATCTTGGGAGGGGACAGTCAGGACAGCTGACCCAAACTGTTCAAAGAGCTATTCCATACCATATGACGTCAGCTCAGGAATAAAAGCTGGAAGAGAAGGGGAGGATGGGGGGCATTCGTGTCAGACGACGTTTGTCCCCCGAGCAACTGCTACACGTATCGGAGCCCTGCTTCCTGGGAGAGGCCAAACATCGTCTGCTATGTGAAGCAGTGATTAAAATATATTTATCTCGCTTTGCTTCGCATGCACGGCTTTGCTTTCTAACTTTCTTAATAAACTGCCTTTATCATATCCCACGAGTTGATTCCATCTTATTCTCTTCCCCTTTGTTGTGTTGAGGGAGGTGTGTGCAGTGGTGGTGGGGAGAGTGACAGAGCAACCTGGTGGGTACCTGGCACTTAGTCAAGGTTAACCCACCACACCAGGGAGGTTAACACTGGAATGGATGAGCAAGACTGGTTTGGGTATAGCCTGTCTTCATAACAGTGTGTCGGGATCAGATATGAAGCCTTTTTTACTTCTTTTAATCCTTATCGCAAAAAACCAAACCAAACCAAAACCAAACAAAAAAACCAAACTTGGTACTGGCTAAGTATGTCAGCTTCTTTAGTCCAGGATGCCCCAAAATACTCACCTTTCCCCCAGGAAATGATTTATGCACAATGGAAAGAGAAGAGAATGGGGAAATTGAGGGACCTCAGAGACTAGGAAAGAGAGGACTGGGCAGGCCACCACCAAGCAGGTCCAAGCACTTGGAAATATTCATGCAAGTCAACAGCTATGTAGGGCTATAGAGAATGTACCAGCAATGACCTACAAGTATCAGGCACAGTTATGGCTCCTGTCAAATGTCACGGCATCACACACCTTTTTCAGGAAACGGCCATGGTATTCCCAAAGAGGTGCAACATCTAAACAGGGTTTTTGCAAAACCTTCTCCAAGCAACCTCTCAGCTACCAGAAGCGGAAGGAAAAAAGTGAATGCAGGACTGCAGGAAGCAGGTATCACTGCCCACTCTTCTGTTGGTGCTTGGCCTTTCCAAATAGCAGATAAACAGATCGTTCTGTTGTTGCTTCAAAGCGACTTGCAAGTTTTAATGCCATTCTTTGGCTTATTCTGACAGATACATCCAAGCTCACCAAGACACACCTTAAGCACATCTTGTCTACTTGGGAACGCTTCAGCAGCAAGTTTTACTGAACTATTAAGAGAAAATCTGCAGGAGCTAATGAATTGGCATTCATTTTCCCCAAGCTAACAAAATGATGTCTAGAATTAACTTGATGCTTTATTGACAATAAATCAAACTTCCCCCTCTGTCATCCATAAAAATGAATCAGGTATAAAATACCAAGCAGTGGATTAGTAGTTTAGAAATAAATACAGCAGTGACTCAGATACCTCTTTACTCCCTATCACTTCTATTCCACAGCATTCTCTCTCCGTAAAATAGCAGACACAGTAACACAGTTATTCGTTGAAATGTGAGGTGCCCCCTGGAGGACCGTATCAGTTCTGGTTACCCCAGTTCAAGAAGGACAAGGAACTACTGGAAAGAGACCAGCACAGGGCCACCAAGATGGTCAAGGGAATGGAACATCTACCCTATGAGGAAAGGCTGAGAGAGCAGGGTCTGTTTAGCTTGGAGATGAGGAGGCTCAGGGGGCAACTCTCCTAAATGTGTCTAAGTATCTAAAGGGTGGGTGTTCAGAAGACGGGGCCAGACTCTTCCTAGTGGTGTCCAGTGACAAGACAAGGTGCAACAGTCACAAATTGGAAAACAGAAGGTGCAAGCTGAACATAAGGAAATACTTCTTTATAGTGAGGGCGACAGCACTGGAACAGGTTGGCTAAGGAAGTGGTGGAGTCTCTGTCTCTGGAGGACTTTCAAAATCTGCCTGAATGTGTTCCTGAGTGATCTACTCTAGGTGGTCCTGCTCTGGCAGGGGGGGTTGGACTAGACGATCTTCGGAGGTCCCTTCCAATCCCTACCACTCTGTGATTCTGTGAAATTATGACTGTTGGCTTGAGCATATAGAGCATCCTCTGCCCTCCTCATGTCCCATCTGCTTATGCAGGATCTC
Source organism: Todus mexicanus (assembly GCA_013389965.1). NCBI lineage: Eukaryota > Metazoa > Chordata > Aves > Coraciiformes > Todidae > Todus > Todus mexicanus. The sequence goes on from WEIS01086663.1 coordinate 19,224, forward strand.
ACTAATTCACAAGACCAGAAGGAAACTGCTCTGCATCAAAATACCACTCATGGAAAACCTTGGTGTCAGTGGGACTGAAGAAAGTAAGCTGTAATTCAGTTCACTGAATCCTCTTGTTCCAAGTACATTGAATTGCTGAAGCGTGTCCAAAGAAAGGCAATGAATCCAGTGAAGGTTCTAGAGCACAAGTCTTGTGAGGAGTGGCTGAGAGACTGGGGGCTGTTCAGCCTGGAGAAGAGAGGGTTGAGGGAAGACCTTCTCGCTCTTGACAACACCCTAAAAGGAGGGTGGAGCCAGGTGCAGTCGGTCTCTTCTCCCAAGGATTAAGCGATAGGATGAGAGGAAATGGCCTGAAGTTCCAGCAGGGGAGGTTTAGGTTAGACATTAGGAGTAATTTCTTCCCCGACAGGGTTGTCAAGGCCTGGCCCAGGCTGCTGAGGGCAGTGGAGGAGTTCCCATCCCTGCAAGGGTTTAAAACTCTTGTAAATGTGGTGCTGAGGGACACGGTTTAGTGGTGGACTTGGTAGAGTTAGGTTAACAGTTGGACCTGATGATCTTAAAGGTCTTTTCCAACCAAAATGATTCTATGATTAACCATCTGAGCTAGGACAATTACAGTAGGACACATCACTACCTGAAGGAGATTTCCAAAGAGCACTCCAGGCTACACCACTACCTGAAGAATTGCCCTGGGACAAAGGTGGGATACTCCAGCCCCAGATGGGGCACACCCAAGTTATGACTAAGAGACAAAGCCTACTAATCTACAATCTAGATTATCCTATGAGTCAGAAGTACTGAACAAATGCAAAGTACAGAAATAAACCAGCCAGCAGGTAGTAGTCTTTGTCCTCCTGTGACTTCTGGTTTTAAAACCAGATCTTTTATTTTTTTTCTACCAGTTTTTAAAACATGCTGGAACAAGGTCACGGCTGGTTTGATTTTACTGTAACATTACATGTTTTCCTCTTCTGCTGTTCATTATATATTAAAAACCCATTTACCATTATCACCATAATGTACAGCACTCCTAAGGAACACCCATCCTAGCAACAGCTTCATCTAGAAGCAAGTCCACAACAGTAACAGTCCTCAAGACAGATTTTCAAACTAACAAGATACAGAGTCATAGAATTGTTTTGGTTGGAAGAGACCTTTAAGAGCATCAAGTCCAATCACTAACCTAACTCTACCAAGTTCACCACTAAACCATGTCCCTCTGCACCACATCTATAAGACTTAAATTCCTCCAGGTTAGGAGACTCATCACTGCCCTGGGCAGCCTGGGTCAGGCCTTTACAACCCTTTTGGGGAAGAAATTTTTCCTCATGTCCAACCTAAACCTCCCCTAGCACAACTTGCACCTATAAGTATCCCAAGGGCACCATGGCAATTTTCTTCCTTTTTAGGCTGCTTTGTGTCGCTTACTGGCAGGGTTTGCAGGCACTTAAGTCAGTGACAGGCTTCATGGGGCCATTTAATCAGCTCACCTAGCTAGGATGGTAATAGTTAAAATGGAAACTTAGTGGCTAAGTAACAAATTATTTCCCATTAGCTACCTCCCTTGTCTCCAAAGTAAGTGTTTTCTGAGTCTTCTTCCAGCTGTTTTCTGTGAACATGTTGAAGTGCACCAAGCACATATATTGCATGGAAGAAGTAGGAAAGAATCAGATATGTAGAAATTAAACATGTGATGTCTTCTACTTTGAAGCTGGTTGGCAAAATAATAGAAGACTTGCATGGGAAGACTCACACTCAATCAGGTGCTGCAGCTTTCCCAAGTACCAATTCAAGAAGCTTTAGATTGGTAAAATGGTAACACAATTTCAGCATCTATGAACTCTGTCTTCAGTTTATTGCTCAAAGTACTTCTTCACTGAAGAAACCATGCAATTAACATGAAAACAACAGCCATTTTCAGAACTTAATGAAAACCTAATTATTAATTTACCAACATGCTTTTAACACCAACGCCAGGACTATTTTTTCTTCCTTCCTGCACACGTCATACTGCTGTTTTCTAATCATAAGCACACAGGGTATTTATTTAGCAGCTGACATGTAAGATAACAAAACAGTTTCACAGTTGGTACACAAACCCCACTCTCAGAAAATTAACATCTGGAGGCTGAAGTTCTTCATTAATGCCTGCAGAGAGAAGAGGAGTTTTAGTTTGTCAAAAGCCCGTTTCATTCCCTGACATACCTTGTGGGAGACCAAGAAACCTGATTTCTGATGTCTCACCCAAAACACACATCTCCTCCAGAACACAAGTCAGTCAAAATTCTCTTGCCTCCTCACAAAAACCAACCTCTTACCCAACACTCAGGACACAGCTTTCCAGACCACAGAAGAACAGCATCTGCTCTCCAGCCTGCAAAAAATCTGACAGGTACCACAGCTGACATGCTTCCTTGCAATCCACAGGGAATTTGAAGCTGGCAGAGATAACCCTACCCTGGCCAGGAGCATCACAGTTCATCTGGGCATACAGGGTTGCCTGGATCCCTTTCCTGCTAAGGTTTTCCTTGTCAAAGCAACTTCCCTTTGTGGGTTTATGAACAGTTCTTAAAACATTGCAGTTGAAGACAATCTTTCAAATTTTTTTGTGAATGAAAAGCTGGACATGAGCCAGCAACATGCCTTTCGCAGTCCAGAAGACCCAACTGTATCCTGGGCTGCATCCAAAGGGCAGCAGGTCAAGAGAGGGAATCCTGCCCCTCTGCTCTGAGGAGATCCCCCTGCAGGGTTGGATCCAGCTCTGGAGTCCTCAGCACAGCAGAGACAGGGACCTGGTGGAGCGGGGCCAGAGGACGTCCCAGCAATGCTGGGAGTGCTGGAACCCCTCTGCTGGGAGGCCAGGCTGGGAGAGCTGGGGGTGTTCAGCCTGGAGAAGAGAAGGGTCCAGGGAGACCTTGGGGGTCTTTCAGTACTTGAAGAGGCCTGTAGTAAAGATAGGGTGTATTGCCACATGACAAGGGGTGATGGTTTTAAACTAAAAGATGGGGGGTTTAGACTAGAGAGAAGGAAGACATTTTTTTATGTTAAGGATGGTGAGAGCCTGGCCCAGCTTGCCCAGAGAGGTGGTCAATACCCAATCTTGGAAACATTCCAGGCGAGGTTAGCTGGGCCTCTGAGCAATCTGCTCCACTTGAACCTGTCCCTGCTCCCTGCAAGGGGGTTGGACTAAGCAGCTTTGAAAGGTCCCTTACAACCCAAACCATTCTATGATTCATAGAACAGAATCACAGAATTCCATGATTCACTATTAAATATGCAAGAAAGCCATCTCATCTGCTCTTCGAGGGCTCATACTAATGAGATCTACTACGCTACAATAGCACTTCAGGCAACATGGAAGCAATTAGGCTCATTCTGGTAAATGGAAGTAGAATAGTTAGCTTCAGAAGATGTTTTCCAGCCATAGCAATCCCAGGCTTAAAGCTCCCAAGAAGCACACCATGACCAACACTTTTGGACCTGAACAATCACCATTATTTGGCATCACTGCTGTCAGCTGGCTGGGTTCAAGCCGGCACAAACATGCTGCAGTCTCTGCTGGCAAGACAAGCATGGCTCCTGCATAGCTGCACCGGTAGCTTTCTGCCAAGTTCCTGCCTTTGTTGCATCTCTGTTATCCTTCTGCACATTGTCACATTGTGGTAACACACGGGTTGAGAGCATCACTTTTGACTGTGGCAGCATCCCAATCAGACAGCAACCTCTTTTTTTGCATCATACTTCTCCACACAATGAGAACGATACTTGACGACACAACTGTTGATCAGGTAAGATCAGGTAAGCGGAGACTGGAGACCTTATTCCCCTTCATAGTATTAGTTCCTCCAGTTACTATGTACACATCACTTACTTTCCGGTTGTTTCTCATTGGGTGTTATCGATCTCACAAAATCCTGCGGTGTCATAAAAACCTCTGATTCACCATGTTCATTTATGACTTTCAAAGTGGCAAAATATCTGAAGATTTTGTCTGGCGTGGAGTAGGCTCTAATCCTGTTCTCATATTCCATTACCTGGAAATAAAATTTAAGCAGCATTAGATGTGCACGGTTCCTCCCCCAACATCCACATCAGCAGCCATCCTCAGTCTGAAGATTTTGTGTGCAACCACACAACACTTGAAAGAAATAATGCTGAAAGGGTCAATCTCCCTCCTATCCTCAGCCTTTGAACTACCAGGAAAATTGGAAGTATCAGCTCTTGACGTTCCAGGATTAAGAGCAAACACTACAAGTCTTTACTATTGATAAGTTTCATGATGGCAGATTAATTAACAAATTAAGAAAATCTCTGAATGCACTTTTAAACATGAACAAAAAAAAAGCACTAGCATCACCCTTGTGAATCTAAAGCAGCTCAATATTTTAACCACAATGTTGGAGGGTCTGACTTGTGATTAATAAATGAAATAGAAGAAAAAAAGAGTCTTGGAGAGCTGGGAGAGACATTGACTTTCACACTGAGACTTGGAAAAAACTACTTGGAGCCGCAGCTGGTTGCTCAGCCACTCAACCTCATTTTTTCGTCTTTTCTATCACCTTGGCAAAATTCTGCAGAAACACTTGTTACTCAGCCCTCCTCTCCCCATCAATCTGCCACTTGCTAACTCTGCTAGTAGTGATTATTTTGTACCTAGAATTGTTTTCCCCAAGACACAATTGGAATTAATAAAAGAGTATAGAAAGCTTTTATTAACAAAATCACAAAATAAGGCCTCAAGGGAGAATGGCACAAAGACCTACACTACACTTCATTACGTATTAGAGAAGAAAACTTTCTAAGTTCATCTTTTTATTCCTGCGTTATACACCATGTTTCACAGTCCATAATGCACTTGAAACCTTCAGTACTTCTGGTCACAGAAGGAAAAAAAAAAAAAAAGAAAAGAAAAAAAAAAAAAAAAAAAAGAAANAGCATGTATATTTTCCCGAGCTCATGTATTTTTGAAGTTTTTATGGACGCTAAAATGTAAAAAAGAAAAAAAAAGAAAAGAAAAAAAAAAAAAGAAAAAAGGAACAACCACCAATGATCTGCTGGACGAGAACAGGCAAGATCAAGGGTACCACCAAGGCAGCTGTAGATCATTTATGGCTTTGGTTGGGTTTCAGTGCTGTCTTTTAACTTGAACAACTTCTCCACCCTGATGTTTATTAGATAGAAAACACTCTCTAGTTTTTCATGTTTCTAGCATAAAACAAGCCAAAGGTTTTTAATCCCCCAAGTCAGTCTTGGTAAAGCAACTAGGGGAAAGTTAAGTCTCCTTAGTGGTTGTTACAGCTCAGATCTCCAGCAAACGCACCCACAGATGACATTATCTACAATGACAATATCTAAAGCATTCTCCCCACTCTTCCTAGCATCACCATAGCTTTTCACATAATTAAGGAATGTCCCAGAAACAACCAGCTCTGCTCCCTCCTTCCTGTAGCCAACTGCACAGAAAATTTTTGTCCCTAGTCCCTTTTGTTACTAGCCTTTGCACCTATAATGAAGAAAACTAATCCCATATTTATTGCTTCAATCCACAAGGTGGATTATCCTCCAAAGATAAGGCCACCAGATTGAGAGCAAGTGTTTTATTGCGAAGTTATTGTTAGCTGAACCTCACTCCTTCCTGTAGCATGACCTGATCTCATGAATAACACTCCATCCAACTTGATCAGCCAAAACCATAGTTAAAGTGTTTTTACCTCTGAGCAAGACAACTAAAACCAATTCTGGAATCAAACCCAGGACTGGAGCGAGGATCAGACATTGCAGACTGTGACCAGCAGCTCCCTCCATCCATGACGCCCTTTTGACAGAACTTGCTTTCTAGCTAAAACACTTGCCTGTCTGAGACTTTACATTACTCCTCATTTTCCAAGCCTGTGGAAAAATTTCTTGCAAGGCACTATCAAATGCTTCCCTTCCACCCAGCTTGATAAGCCACACCTCTTTTACTCAACAACTCCACTTCTGCACTGGAGACAATAGTCCTGACATTTCTGCCAGAAAAACCATGTTTCATTTGATCCCATTCAACTTCACATCCACAATGGATCCTCCCTCTGTATCTGTTTTAAGACCTTGCTAAGAAGCTACTGTCAGGCCTCTTGCTGTCAGGTGCTTTTCTTCTCATTTTTGGAGTATGGGCATTGTCTTTGTTCCTTGCCTGACATTTTTACCGAGACTCCTATTTACTGGTCCAGCAAGTTCACTACCAACTCTTTCTTATCTGAAGCTCATGGTAATCCTCAAGGCCCCTGCTTTATTGATGTTAAGTAGTCTACATTTTGCATTAACTTTGGGTACAGCAATTTTCCAACACCCTATTCAGATCCACGCTGCACCCTCAAGTCCAACATGACCACCCCTTGCAACAGAAATGAAGTATCCATTTACTACATGGTCCTTCCCTAGACCATGTGTCATCCTGTCTTCTATCCACACACACTGTAAAATGAAAAGCTTCCTTAAGTGACTGCCATGCACTCATGAAGATGCACAGAGTGTCAGACTGTTGCTCAAAAGCCACATACAGCTCTGAAGTGGCATGGCTCACAAAAGCCTAACAACATAAGCTAAGAAGTTTCCAGACCTGCAAACCCAGAGGTTTGTCTCCATGCAGTCTCTGGTTTCATTAGATAAAGAACTAGCTTTAGGCTCCCCCTCCTCCAACAAAAGCAGCTGAATGCCTTTACAAAAACAGGACCTAAGTGTGCAGCAGGTGGAGAACAGATTGTCTCATTTTGCATTGGGTCTGAGCAGTATGAGACGGTAAAGCAGGAAATTAAAGACTTCTAATGACCATAATCTTCTGATGCCATGCTTGCCACATCTGGCTGAAGAGAGCTGAGCTGACCTACCATCTCCATGAAAACTCAAAGTAGGCCCTCCAAGCCTACTGCAGTGTAAGAAATGGGTGTCACCTGTTAAGTGATTTGAGTTTCAGATCTGGAAGGGAACACTTAGCGAGATACTCAAAGCTTCACAGGAAGCTACTGTTAGTTTAAATTATTTGTATCCTTCTGCATTTTGTCAGTTAGCTGTGACATCCACAAAACCACTGTATTTTCAGGCCAAATACAGTCCTGAAAAATTATGAGAAAACAGTCTTGAATAACACACAATCCAGACCTAAAAAGTAGAACCCAAAACGCTTGTTTCCTATCTCACAGGCTATTTTCATCACTACCGAAATCACACTTCCTCAAACTTTCCTACAAAAAATGAGCTTATGCAGCAACATTTCTTCCGTTTTTCCCACAGCTGAACTCACTATTACCACATTTTTGCTAACATGATCTCATCAGTTGGCAAAATCTAGCCAATATGCTGCAACCCATCCCTTTGACTTTAAGGCTGGATTGAACAGGAAGACAGATCAAAAGGGAACGGTAAAGACCCTGCAAATGGGAACAACTCACTTCAAGACCAGGTACTAAACATGAAGCAGGCAATAATGTGGGTGCCCTGATCTTGCTATACAAATGTTGAGATAAAAGCACGTGTGTATGTATTTGGGTGCACACACCACCATTTGTAAGGCTTTATTTTTACACTACTTCGAAACAATCTAGACATGAAATCATCTCAAACAAGTCTTTCCTCCCACGACCTCCATCCTCTATGCAGTAGAGACCAGCCAAAAATCCTCATACTGTCCCCAGAACTGCAGCCTCATATAATCAGAGGCCTCCAGAAAGATTCTGTGACCAAAAGGGAAAAAAAAAATCTTTTTGGCATTTATTAATAGCATATGCACTGGAGGCGAAAGATAAGCAAGTAATCCCTATTGCTCTACAAGAGCAAAGCTGCTGTTGAGACAGTCAGTGTTTATGGTAAGCCTCAGTTTAAAAGGAAAAAAAAAAAATCCCGTGCAAACATGAAAATAAAGCTCTAAATTAACACCTCAATTCACTTCCAGAGCACCACCAGGGCCTCTCTGACTGCAGAACGGGAACTCTGGCAGCCCAGCTCCACTGCACACATCTTAATAGGGTAAATTAATTAGGATACATTTTCTTTGGTTTTTCTACTGTAATGCATGCCAAAATGAAGCCTCAGCACAACTGTCACTCCATGGCAGCACACCTGCAGGACTCAGTAAACACCACAAGGGGATCTTGATAAAGCAGCCCTAGTGCTGCATGCAAACTCTTCTAGCAAATTAATTAAGGTGTCAGCTCACTCCCATCATGTATTACTGCTCATTAACCTTCAAACTACATAAGCATTCAATGTTTTGCTTTCCTCCCTTATGCAGTCATGGCCTATACATTGCACAGGCTGCAAGAGAACACGCCCTGGAACGAGCCACACATGATCTCAGCTCCAGCAAATACTGAGTGATTTACATTTTGACTTCCTCTTCACTGAATCACTACCCAGCATAGCAATGTCATGCCTAATTTATTATTTTGCTGTTAATCATCAACTTCATTAAAAGCAACATTGGAATAATAAAGAAGTCTTAAACGCTTTCAGTTAAGCTTAATTTTTTATTTTCTTAAGGAAAATGCCACACAATTTTCAAGTAATTATGGGAAGAGTTGGAAAGGGTTTTTACTGTGGGTGGTAGTGCTTGTTGGTTTGTTTGGGGTTTTTTTAATTTTTTTTTTTTTTT
>WEIS01086663.1:27925-40242 GCA_013389965.1 Todus mexicanus
TTTTTTTTTTTTAAATATAGAATGAGTCAGGAGCTCCCTTGGTGTTACACAACTGGTAAGGGGAGCAGAACATCCTGGGAGCAGCCCTGAGTCAGGAGCTGAGGCACACCCTCTTCTGTCATCTGAGCTGGAAACATTCAAACATACCTCAGGAGATGACTCACCAGGGCAACCACTGATCAAACACCAAGCCCATGACAGAACTGCTCAAACATAAACACAGAACCCGGGAAACACCGGTTACATCCTCAACTAAACTGACATTAAGGTCATGGAAGGTACATTCTGTCTCAAGGTCAGAGAGAAAAGGGCTGAAGTTGGCAAAAAGATTGTGAGGTCTGTTTTAAACAGTGCTCCCTTCACAGCAATTGCTGCTCCTGAGGCAGGCTGTGGACCAAGAAGGGATACAGGCTGCATAACCTTCCCACCGGACCCTCTTGGGCATCCCCTACACCTCGCTCGCGTCTTGTTTGGAAAGCGTGGCCACGTTCCTCTCTCCCTAATAGAGGAAGGAAAGCGTTGGTCAACTAGAGCTAGGCGCGTCTCCTAACAACTGGAATAAAAGTCCTCACTCGCAAACAAACCTCTGGAATGCCCAGCCAGAAGCAACCAGCCACATAAAGACAAAAAATAATAATTACATTCGCTGTATCAACAAATGATCTGTTTTAAAAAATAAGAGCATGGATACAGGTGGATTTTTTTTATTTTTTTTTCTCTTTGCAACCTGTCTCCATCTGTCAAGAACGTAAAAAACAAACAAAAACCTGTTTTCCTTGGCACTGGGCAAGAGACAATGTTTTGCTGAAGCTGTCAGAGGACATGACACCCAATTGCCAGGAAAATTAGAAGCAACTCAGACCCCCTAATTCCCAGACAATTCTGAATATTTTAGCATAGTATCTTACAATGTAACGTCACTGAGCTGCCACCAGCATGTCACAACAGGGGGAGTTTGGAGCCCCAAATACACAAAGCACTTGAAATCTCAAGTTGTGTAATCTCCTCTAACCAAGAATGGAATATGATGCAGCAACTTCAAACAAAACGTCTCTTCATTTTTTATTAAAAGCTGTTATGTCACTATATACAACCATCCACAATTTAACAGCTAACAAGATACAGCCTCCAGGATACAAACTTAAAAATAATTATCAGAAGCAAATCATACAGAAAGGCATTGTGAAGAGCACATACTACCATTCTCCTCTTTGGTACTGCAAAGACATTAAATCATCAAACACAGCCCAATAAAACTGACATCCAGACAGCTTTTAAAAACCAAAATACTGCTGTCTGCCAGCTCTCAGTTACAGGACTCTCCATCAGACAAAATCATACATCTTGTAGTAACAGTAGTTATAGAGAGTAGCAAACTAGATGTCAGGTAGTTGAAGAGTCCAAAGCTCTCAGGACTGCCCAACAGTGAAGATGGGTCAGAAGTTGACAATATAGCTTACTAGCCAAGCTTTGCTCCACTTGAAAAGAAGTCATAAGCATCAAGAGAGACAAGACTAACCATGAATGAGGCCGTATTTCAACAACTATATTTAAAAATTAAAGGCAAAACTAAATTATGCCTTTCCTATAACCTTCCCTTCCACACTCACCCTCTACTTCTTCCTACATACACTGTGCACATTCATAGGCAAACGGATGGACTCAGAGACACGCACGCTGTATGCCCTGAATGGTTTTACAGTTTTTGAGACACACCATCCTAACAGCCATCAGCACAGGACCCTTGATTTCTCAGCTACTCTTAGGACATCCAACTGCAGATGGGAAAGGATGTCTCCATTTCAGAGATAAGTGAACTGTGCTTTCCCAATGAACAAGTTTCAACCTAAAGAAACTAAAATAACATGCCAAGAAAGTACATTTCCAAAAGTGAGGTCCCTTAGAAGATAGCAACAATTACAGAGCAATAGCTAGACTACACAACGCACTGTACCACAGTACGAATAAGATGTTCTGCAAGTTTTCTCCCTTTTTCCACTGCAGTGCAACAGCTGCAGGTGTTAACACGCCCAAGTTTGGTACCTTACGGTCCCTGAACCCAGAACGCTGCTTCTTCTTCCCTTCCGGCTGAGCCTCCTCATCACCTGATGCAACGGCCTTTCTACCCTCACTGCTTCTGCTCTCCTCTTCATGCTTCGCCTTCTCGCTCGGCTCTGTTCTCAGATTGTGTTTTACAGAGGATGAGTCTTCTGCATAGGCTCTGTACAAGAGAAAAGGAGAAAACGGTATTGGAAATTACTGAGAGGCATGCTAAAGCTGCAAAGGTGTTTCTCCCCTAATAAAATACTTGTTACAGTTCAGTATGGAGGACTGCAAAGCAAAAGCAAAGAAGTGATCAATCTCCTTGAAATACTGTGAGCTTTTCTCTGCTGCAATCAAAATTCCCCTCCCCCCACCCTCCACCCCAAATTAATAATCACAGTAAGTTTTCCCAGTCCAAGAACATCAGAGCAAATCACTCAGTGAGCTATAGTCCCTCCCAAAAAACTACATGTGCAGGAAAGGTTGGGAAGGGCACACCATACCTCCTCTAGTTGTAAATTCCACCCCTACTCCTAAAAAAAAAGATTTAGGTCAAGTGATAGAAATGTGTTTTACCATAAGCACTATGGCATTCAGAAAGAACAGCCTCTTTTTTTCAGCTCAGCCAATTTATTTTCTGTCTCCAGCAGGTGACAGGATGTTTTATTTCCCTCTTCCACCAGTGATTCTTCTAAACTCTGATGCTACTGGATTTATGACCACAAAAAATGGAGTTGTTTATCCTCAAGCTGGAAATACAACTCTGGCAGAGCAAAAGACTCCTTTTCCCTTGTTGTTCAAACACAGAGATCTTTGGTGACCCTCTTTGTTGACCAGCACTCAATACTCAAAATCACACAATCTAGGCCATGAGCAACTCGCAGAATTGCACAGGCAATGGGGTGGTTCAATAAAAACTGGGGTCAATCCCTACATCAAACAATGCTATGGCTTTCTTTGTAAAGTGGTTTATAAGCAGACAGAGCTCAGACCACATTAACATCAGTGAAATTATAATCTCTTGAAGATACATTAAAGTGTCGCAAGCAACAAAGTGAATGTTTTGAGGAGATGACTTCTTCTCAAGGGCTCAAAAAGCTCAGTCAAATTTCCTCACCTGCCTATAACTTAAGCAAAGCTGCCTTCACTTCGCATTCCCAGTGATTTATTTTGGACTAATCACAGGGTACAGGGCTCGCATGCAGTTACGTGCTGCTCATTAGCCAGTGGCCTTCAGATGAAGGCTGGTAGTTTGGTACTCCCTGTAACACAGTCATTTACAGCCGCATGCGTTTATCCAAGAAAAGCTGCCTTGGGAGAAAAACAACAACAAACCAGGATTTTTGAGGTTTCCCAAGCTCTAAGAAAAAGGCTACGCATATTTCATCCTACCAGTTTCCTGGCAAAACACAGATGTGGTAAGTAAAAAGTAACAGATGTCTCACCAGCAATACACAGCCCTGCAGCAATCTCAGCGCATCACCCTCCAATAAGAAGTAGTGAGGGTAAGTACTCCTTCAATTCATGTAAGTACTACCAAAATAAAGTACAATTCATTCCTTACTAGGATCCAATAATTCACCAAGTCACAGTACAGGACAGATGGGAAAGGGCTAAAGAACTTAAATTCTTCTACAGTACTGATGGGAAGCAAAAGCTTCATTATTCTAGAATAAAGTCCAAAAGAACATACTTGACAATAGAGTGAATCACGACAAAAGCAAATTAACTTCTGCTTACATTGTGACAACTACTTCAGCGAAGAACCAGAAAGCATGTGAACAACCCCCAAGACACCAGCATTGCTTTGAAATGCAATAACCCAAAGTACCACGGCCAGGTTAAAGCAGTTCCGACGTTTCTAGTCCATGCTGGGACAGAATACAGCTCCATCACAAGGGTTTGATTTAACAAAATACACAAGTGCTTGGTGAAGAGCAGTGCTAATCATTGCCTTTTCATGCAAAATGGAGTCTAACAGCCCAGCTTTTCCTTTCTGGTAAGGTCCTGAGCCTTTATTTGCCAATATATTTTTTTAAGTTTTACAGCAAAGCACCATCTTTAAGAACTCCACTGAACCAAACTTGCAGAGTCAGGATCCAAACCCGAGTCTTGCACAAGCATCTTAAGACAGGGAAAATATTTCCCCAGTCAAGCTAGGCAGCTGATCTGCTTCTTGGAACACAAAATTCATGCTGGCACATCTTCTGAAGCCCTTCCTAAAAGTTTAATCAGCACTGGCACATCTTTGCAGAGTTGTGGTTTTGGCTGATACGCAGTTTGCTGGAATAAGCTGTTTCCAGCAGAGGTACACCAGCAGTGCTGACAAGGAAAGCCCTTGTGCAGGCAGAACACCAGCCTTAAGTAGCGCTGAAAGAATCCCCCGGGAGAAGGCCCCCGGCACAGAAAACAGTACAAAATTGATTGCTTATCTATACAGCCAAGCTATTCCATATTAAACATGCCAGAGAATAGCTGTACCAGTAAATATTTGCTCCCATAACACTTGATTGACAGCTAGCAAACCAAGGAATGGATAGATGAAATTCAAATTAAAACATTTTCAGCAAATCCTACACATTCCTTCAATCCATCACGCTGTCAAGCCAGTCGGCCACAGCAATACAGATGCAGGCTGTCTGAATATAGTCAGCTTCCCCCCCATCTAATTTATCCAGGTAATTAACTCTACAGTTAATTAACTCTTACAGTTAATCTGTAAGCTATGCAGTTAGATCACCATCCCATCACCAGCACACAAACAAAGTGAGTTGGACTTGCTGGACTGCCATCAGCAAGTGAAGACTCTCCACCTCCTTTTTTGAGGAGGTTGACTTTCCAATGCCATGCCTGTTCTGCACCAAAGGGAAACAAAAATACAAAGACTTCCTTTGGCGTGGGCCAAGACTAGCTGCCAGCCTCTCTCCAGGGAGCGCACCTGCCCCGGATCCTTGCTGCTTCAACCTTCTCTGTCTCTTCAGGTTTTTTTTCCCCCCAGCAAACCAACTTTGCCTCAAAGACTGTATTGCCCATCTACTTAGTAATCTCTTCTCTTATTCCTTCAAGAAAGCCAACAACCAAGCCTAAGATTAGGTTCACTATCACTCCCTAAAACCATCAAAGTACCTCAGAGGACTACTCAATGCTGAATTCTCATTTATCAAACTGTTCTTTGAGAAAGCCAAATGCATGCAACCACAGCACATACATCCACAAAGGATCCTGGAACGCACACCAAGTCTTGTCACGATACTCCACAGTTGCAGGTCTGACAGTTAGAGAAATCACATTCCCTCACTTTAAGTATTTATTTATTACACTTCACATATTTTACTTTTTTGACAGAAGTGAAGCAGTGTCCTAAAACAACAATGCTTTATGTCAGAGATAACGGTGCTCAGTTATTCTAATCCTGAAGGCAGAAGAAAAGTACTTAGCTATCAGATGTTAGTTTCAGCAGGGAATGTAGGAGGTCTAACAAGAAGTTGGGCACTCAGAGGTCAGCAAAAACATTGGAACCGAACAAGGAGCAGGACAGAGGACTCCTGCCTGACAGATGTGTTCTTCAATCAGCTGGAGCTGCCACTCTCTTTGTATGCAAATATCTGGAGACCTCGAAGTGAGGTCTAAAAGTCACTTAAAATTTTAGGCTTTCATATTGAAATGCGAAAGCAAGTTTGGACACAACGTTCATAAGATAAGGCAACCTCCAGGGATCAAGAGTACTTTCAGTAAGGAACTGTCTCATCCTCATCTCTACCATATTCAGTAACTAAATTAGCTGAAAATTTAGTAAGAAATTAAGGAGAAATGATGAAAATCCAGAGCCCAATTTTTCAGGATGTCACTCCACTCACAGGACTTTTTACTGATTTGCTTCCTTCCTCATCTTCCACAGTACTTGCCACTGACATAAATTAGCACAATGAATTTGTGGCAAGAACTGCAATGAATATACCAAAATTAAGACAGATTCCAGAGATGAACATGAAAAATTAAATTGAGGAGACATCTCTGGATACCAGCCAGAGCCTAGAATAGGTTCAAGAACAGAAGGAGACAGCAGCATAGTCCATGAGATGCACACATCCTTCCTTCCACCACAGCCAGCAGCAGAAACATCCCCACAGAAAGTGCCTTTGGCTACTGATGGTGCACTCCAAGGAAGAATTGGACCAACCAGAGAAGACCTGACAGGGAGCAGCAAGAACGGTTAAGAGTGCAGGATACAGTTTTGGAAAAAAATAGCCTCTATAAGTCAGATCGCTATAAAAAAAGATGGAAAAGAGGAAGGTGAGATAACTGTAATGTATATAAAACAGCTGCTGCAGGACTGTTTTCCTGGTCCAGCAAGGACAGGACATGGTGCAGGACATATGCTTAAGGACATTATAAAGGAAGAGATACAAGGAAATGAATCAGAAGCCTGTGCATACATACGTATACACACTCGTATACATACACAGAAAGCATTTAATGTTAAGGATAGGAAAACACTGCAATCAGCTGCCAGGGAGGATTTATTTCATCACTACTCTCTCCATCACCAGTGAATTGCTAAAAATAGATGAGACAGTTGCCTGTCAGGACTAGTTTGCAGGCACCCAGACCTGCTTTGGCAGCAGACTAGCTGATTTCTCATGCTCCCTCCCACTCTCCTCTGCCACAGCCCAGTTTAGGCACTGGCACCAGCATGTGGGTGCAGATGGACAGACCGGAGCATGAGGACCTCTGCTTAAAGCTGCTTGAAGTGGACTGCTCTGAAGAAGATGAACATGAATGGTTTTGGGTCAGTCTAACCAGCTAACCTGGCTCACATGGGATAAGACGCCACTCCTTAGAGGTGACTACCTGATAGCCTGCACAGGAAAACAATCACTTCACGAAGGCTGTCAATCCAAATGACACACACGGGAGGCATTCTACTGACATGACCCTAATATCCTTATAAAGCATAAATCTGTTAATTTTGTAATCTAGGAGATGCCTGGATTTCCAAACAGAGCTCACTCCAAGTGAGGTATGGGACCATACCTCTGAGCCGCAGCCCCACACGCAGCTAGCAACTCAGTTACACCTGCTGTGCACAGAGAGAATCAAGCTCAGAGTCATAAGCCTGTGCTCCTCACCTCACAGATGCATTGCTCACTTGAATTTCTCTTGATCGGAACTGTACTTTGAAGGCTGACAGGTTCAATAGCTCCCCTCCACCCCCCCAAGAAAACTGTGGTTACTTACAGCTGCAACTCCCCTTGTACGTGCTCCTGGGCACACAGTCAGTGCAGCAAGGCAAGGCAACTCAATAAAATAGTGAGGCTGGCAGAGATGGTTAGAAGCATACTTAGGATGACCATACCAACGAAAAAGATCACAGCAGACATCCTGTTCTCTATCCCTGGTCCCCCTCAAGCAACAGCAAGCTAACTGCTGTCACGCATTGGCATTTCTTTTCAAGGAAAAAACCACCACAACACTTAGGTTGGAAGAATATGGGAGGCAAAGCAATGCCAAAAGAACAGATTTTCTTGCCCCTTTTTCATTACCGTCTTTTTTTACAAGACTCAAGGGCTTATATGAGCCCGCCTTTATCAATCTGAAATTATGAGCCAGAGCAACGGACACAAATAAGCCTGACTTAGAAGGACAACTACCAGCTGCTGAAGATTGTTTTACTGGGTAGTCAAGGGTCAGAAGAATGCTGTAACTACTGAAAAATATGACTGAAAAACCTCGTAACTTCAGTTTGGAAGAAAGCAAGCCCTGTAGAAATAAGGAAACAGAAAAGATGTGAATAGAAAGTTAAATGCACTTCATATAAACCGAAAAGTTATGTGGGTTACAAGATGCCACGTGGAGGAAATGTGGCTTGTTATTATCCTGGCTTGGATCAGCATTAGCGTGACTAGCAGGACTAGGGCAGGCATTGTCCCCCTGCACTCAGCACTGGGGAGGCTGCACCTCAAATCCTGGGTTCAGTTTGGGACCCCTCACTCCAAGAAGAACATTCAGGTGCTGAAGCGTGTCCAGAGAAGAGCAGCGAAGATGGGGAAGGGTCTAGAGCACAAGTCTTGTGAGGAGCAGTTGAGGGACCTGGGGTTGTTGAGCCTGGAGAAAAGGAGACTCAGGGGAGACCTTCTCACTCTCCAACTCCCTGACAGGAGGCTGGAGCCAAGTGGTTGGTCTCTTCTCCCAAGGAATAAGTGGTAAGACAAGAGAAAATGGCTTCAAATTGTGCCAGGGGAGGTTTATGTTGGACATTAGAAAAAATTTCTTCCCTGCAAGGGTTGTCAAGGTGTGGCCCAGGTGGCCCAGGGCAATGGTGGAGTCCCCATACCTGAAGGGATTTAAAAGCCTTGTAGATGCGGTACTGAGGGACATGGTTTAGTGGTGACCTGGCAGTGCTGGGTTAACGGTTGAACTCAATGATCTTGTAGATCCCTTCCAATCAGAAGAATTCTACAATTCTATGAAATGAAATCCCTTCAGATTTCTCAATTCTGATAAAATCCCATCTTTAGCTACAGACAGCAAGGGAAGATAATAGGAGGTCAGGCAGAAACAGCAGTAACACATCACAGCTTTCAGTCCACAACTGGAAGATCAGAGAAAATCATTCCTGACACCACTTTTTGCTCTCCAGCCTGGGATGTGTTCACACAGCTGCCTCCTTTGGAGAATTTAGCTTCATGCTCATAGGACAAAAGCCCCAAAGAATTTAGCTGCAAGTAAAGGAGAGAGCAATTCCCCACTATATCTATATTAATACAAATTAAAACCTGTTCTGCTCTGACATAACTCGGGGGTATTCAACTACATTATTCCCTTTCCAGCCAGTACCTTGTGCAATCCCTCGTCCCTTTTGGCAGACTGTAAACAGATGGTCTGTGTCACATTAAACGAAGCCTCCTGAACCTCACAAGTCTTTTGTTCTCTTCATCTGGCCCTGCAAGCAGCAATAACACATGATGCCATATGTGGCCTAGGCACCAAGAAAAGAAAAAGAAGAGCGTATAGCTTCCACCAGCGCATCTCAGCAACAGCCAACTGCAGCAGACAGTTGAAGCTGTTGAAGTCTAACCAAGTAAAAAGCAATAAAAACCCCAAGGTTAGGCTAATTTCTGTTTTCAAGACTTAATGAACATTTTGCCTATCCTTAGTTTCCTCCTTTGCTTCCTCCTTGCAGAGCCAACCTTTAACACAGCCCAGAAGGCAACTGGGCTGTCGTGTGCTGGCGGACACTGAACATCCTAATTAAATGATGGCCATGACCAGGTTAGACCCTAAAGCTGTGACACTCAATGACTGCATTAGCACTCTAATTCCAAATCAAGAACTCATCAAAACTAAGTGGCATTGTCTTTTTCTGCACTTCCTTGTATTGTATTGGGTCAGGAAATTATTTCCCCTTCTCCCAAATTATTTGACATCTTGGGAGAGATGCTGCTTTCCAGATAGCTGCTGGAGGGTGAGCAACACATTCTTGGGGCTGATGGCAAGGTGAGCAGGTATTTTCAGTGATTCAGTGCCAACGGGAGGCAGCAGGCTTAAACTTGGCCACTAGAGGGCACACAGTTTTGGTTGGCATTTTTTGTGTTGTTTTTTTTTAAAAAAAAATATTTAAAAGTGCCATTTCCAGTGACATTAAATCCTCAAGGTTCAAACAACACTTATCCTGTTACGAGACAAAGAATTCAAAGTGTAGTTCCCAGAAAGCTGCAGCAAACCAAGACAATTTGGGAACCAGTTTGTGGCATTCCCACCTGGCTTCTCCACACAAATCCCAGCTCCAATTTGCTATATAGCATTTAAGTAAGATACAATGAGCATGCGCTGATCAAATTTCAAGGCAATACCTGTGCTTTAAGCTCTGCAGATCAGCTGAGTTCACTGCCTCCCAGAGCAGTTCAGATGTTTTCCTAATTGACTCCAGTTTTGACTTTGGCTTATTCCTTGGCACCAGGTTCTTTCCTTCCCCTAATGCTTATGGGTATAAATACTATGAGGCCAAAAGCCCCCTGAAAGGACACAGTGCTCTTTCAAGACAGCACTCAGATCAATTGTGGCTTCAAGCCTTAAGAGAAAACTCTCGGCTCAGCAATACCAAGGATAATCTCTTGAGTCTGTCACCTCTCACAAAGAACTAAAAAAAAAAAAAAATTATCAGAGCTCTCATAATAAAAATAACCTCACATGGCTAATACCTAAATCTTTTTCATCTTTTCTTTCCTACGTCAGGTTAAGTAGTACCTGACACATCTAAAGGTATAAAACAGGTTCTTCCGTCTTGACTATGATTTATGTGGTTTCCTTTGTTTTATTTGAACAAAGATTTTTCAAGTCTCAGTTTCAGCTGGCATAAGGTATTTCCAGCAATTCTGCCACTAAAAATGTATTCTAAGCAAATTACTCTAAAGCCCCTAAGACACGGATGCAAAAAATCAATGCATTCTTAAACAGTTAGCTAAGGGCTGATCTAGGCTTCAAAATTAATTCCAGAAGTGCAAATGGAGAAGAGCCAAACTCAAAACGCAGTGAAGGTCAGCAGAGCCAGACAGATGAATCATAGAATCATTTACGTTGGAAAAGACCTTTAAGATTATTGAGTCCAACCATTAATCCAGCACTGCCAAGTTCACCACTAAACCATGTCCCTAAGTACCTAATCTACACATTTTTTAAAGAAAAGGTCTTTCCTACAGAGGATCTTCCAGGAAAGCAACTGGGCACTTGATACAAGATAGCCAAAGGAGAAAAGAGCAGAGGAAGAGACAAAGAAAGTGTAAAGATGGAATGAAATATGCAGAAGTGGCAGCCAGCATCTAAACAGCTCAGCTTGCTGGTGACAAGCGAAGCCTGACAGAGAGCTTGTAACAGAATGAGAATACACTGCCAGGGCTGGGATACAGGCATCTCAAGCTTAACTGCTTCGACTTTCATATGGGATGGGGCAAAATGCAGTAGTCAAGAAGAATAAGATCAAGAGGATGCAGCAAAACAAGAGCAGGTAACACGTTAGACACAAACACACAAAAGATCTTGTTAAGCAACTTCCAGAGCAACACAGATGTCTTGCCCGTATTCTTATCTCTAATTTATTTGTGGAAAGGTAAGAAATTAAGCACAACAATACTTTTCCAGTCCATCTGGAAAAGCACTGGTAAGACCTTCCTTACAGAGGTCCTTCTGTGCTCCCCAAAGGTACATTCACTCCCTTATTTCATACTGTACTAGGTGGATTGAGTGACAAGCTTCAGCACCAAAATGCCGATTTAAGTCCTGCGAGATGCCCACAGCTCACAGATTCAGCCAGGAAGGTTAGTGGCCATTTAACAACACTACAAACAGGTATTTCGAACTACAAATACAGAATACAAGGTTTTACACAAGTATTGCCAACAGATTATATTTTATAAACGTTAAGCTTGCTGCAAACTGTGCAGTTCAATACCTCTCATATAAAAATGCCTCCATTCAGATTAGCCAATGACTGCACCAAGACTTATGTCAATTAATTCTGCTCATTATACCAATGCCCAGATACTTAACTGCTTCTGTTGCCAGCTGGAAATCCTCAGAGTTTAAGTTATTGCTTCAAAAGAGCAAACTTCATTAGTCTTCTAAGCTCAGTTACTTGCATTGCTGAAATATTATTCACCACAGCTGAACAGAGCAGCATTGCCTATTCCTGTTGTGTAATTATTTAGATGAGATATATTCCACCAAATGTAGGCAGCAGGAGCTCCTGGAGAACAGCAAAGGCAACAAGACCAACACTCGCTGGCACTGGACAGCTTTGCAGAAGGCTACAAGCAGATGCGGACCAAACCTCAAGATCCTACAAATCCACCTCCCATCTTAGAAAGACACAAAATAAGTCTTTCCTATCTTGTGTCACACAACCACGAGGGGTTTTTTTATATGTATCTTTTCAATCCTTGACTTCTCCTCTACCTTTGTGTGGGTTTCCTTACCTCAAACTTTGGCTTCTGATGCTGCTCAAAGCATATCCAACAAAACCAGTCCAAAATACACTGTTTTCAGGCTGCATATGACAGTCAGAAACAACCTGAGAAGTTGTTTTTCCTCACGCTAAGTAGTGAAAAGGGTAAACTCACATAGAGCCATCACCATATTAATCCCTTTTAGAAGGTTCGGCATTATCAAAAGTACAAGAAATCTGTTTTAAAATAGACATTTTGGCTTTTTAGGTAGAATCAGACTGATTTGGGTTAGGAGAGACCTTTAATGGTGATTTACTCCAACCCCCCTGCAGG
>WEIS01086667.1:0-16203 GCA_013389965.1 Todus mexicanus
CTCTGCACCACAAGCTGAGCTGCAAAATCCTCATCCCTGGGTGCTCTCTGCAAAAGGGCAAAGACACCAGATATTTCCAGAGATCCCTGCTGCAGGTCGAGCCGGGAGCACTGTGCGGTTAGTCTCCATGGTTCACGGCGTTGGCTGCTGCCAGCAAAAAAAAAAGAAAGGAGGAACTGGGGGGAGAATAGAGCAAGCACAGTGAGGGGACGGTTAATTAGAAAAGCTGCCCGAGATGTGGGCTTGCCAGACAAAGTTTGGGACGTCCCTTCAGGCCTCATCAATGCAAATGACGCAGGACGACTCAGGGAAACATCACAGGCTTCCCGTTGGGTTTATACCCAGACAACTGGATGACAAAGCTGGCTCCTAGTGCCCACAGCATCCCCTGGCCCATAGCTGCAGCCTTTTAGCCTCCACCAGCACCGGCTCAGACAAAGACATGGGAGCTGCCACACACCGAACCTGCTGCACTTGTAAACAACACTGCTCTAGAAGGAAATATGGTGTGGACAGACTCGTATAATGGAGCCCACGATCCACCACAAACATCTCTCCCTTCTCTGCTTCCCTCCAGCCCCCTCAGCATCCACACCCCTCCACAGTTTCCTTCTGGGGACACACAACCGTGGTCCACACCTTGGGACTGCTGCAGTGCTGCTGTGGTCTCCTCAGGCATTCAATGCCTCAGAAACGCCAAATCATTGTTTTCTACCTAAATGTAGATTTTCCTCAACACCCTCTGGTTGAGCACCCAAAAGAAGTCCTTCCCATAAAGGAAAAGCAGGAGGACCCAGCCATCCCCACGTGGGGTCTGTGCTGCCATTCAGGAGACGCTGAGGTTGGTACATACAGCCCAATACCTGGGTGCAGGATTTCAGGAGGCTCCAGCTTCAGTGAGGTGAAGCAGGCATGTGCTAAGGGTTAAAGAGGATGGTTGGACACGTGGGACAGGAAGCCTCGTCCTATTCCTGCCTCTGTCCCTGACCTCCCTCATGACCTTGGACAAATTCCAGGGGCACCAGGTTTTCAGGGAACTTCTGCTCTTGTTTGGGCCTGGACTTCACCAAAGGAGAGCCTGGTGTGGCAGGTAGGAAAGCCAAAGTCTGGTCAGCACCTCAGTTCCTCACCCTTCTTGAAGGGCATCACCAAGGCTGCCTTTCTGTCACCCCATTTCCAGACAAATTTTCAGAGGTACTGGGCTGGGTAGCAGTTGCTTCTTATCTGAGCAGCTCTTTGGGAGGTGGAGGAAAGTCCCTGTCCTCCAGAATTCCTTGCGGACCGTCCAGGAAGAGAAGTGATAAAGAAAACCCTCCTTAGAAGCCAAACCAAAGCACTGGGTGTTTGTACAGAGCCAGGGCAGAGGGTGAATTCACGAGTCCCATTCTCTCGCGGGAGGTCAGACACGCCATGTAGGCACAGTAAAAATCTGGGTTGAAGCCCAGCAAGGCACTTTGATGTTTCCCCAATGCTCTGAGACACCTGGAGCCCAAAGAGGGGCAACATTTGTGCTCTAAACTGTTAGTGTGGATGCAAGGAGTCTGGAAAAAACAGCAGCAGTGAGAGCACAGGATCTGCCGAGCCCTGGCAGGCACATGCTGGACTGGGCTGGCCTTTGCTGTCCATTTTGCTGTCCCCAGTAGTTGTGTAGCTGTCACCCAGCGCAGCTTTTTGGAGACCCTTTGGGGCAGGGCAGCAGGGGCGAGCCAGCACCTAATCCTGCAACATCAGCTCTGACCACTCCAACCCTGACAGCAGCGGCAGCGAGGAGGAATGGAAAAATACAGAAAGGAGCTGAAGAAAGCTCCCTCGTAAAGGGGCCGAGACCATATTTTGGACCCTATTTCCCACCCTTGGTCCCTTGTCTTGACAGCTGCGCTGTGTATCCAAGGGGAGCGAGCAGATCCGAGCTGCAAACTTTAAAAAAAAAAAAAAAAAAGGAAAAGAAAAAAAGGAGAGAGGGAGCGAGCAAGCGAGAGAGTGTCTGACTACAGCCCTAAGGGCTGTCACAACAGATAAAACCTCAGCCAGGCTTCGCAGTTTGAGCTCCTGCACGCTAATGCACAGCAGAGCTAAAAATACCGACGTGTGGAAAAGCAGAGGCTGCTGTTGCTGCCTTCCGAGCTGATCGAGGGCTCCAGCTTCCCAGCCAGCCCAAAGCAGCCAGATGCACGGCCACGGTGGGGGAACTGCAACCCCAGAGAGGGGCAGGGGCACCCCAGGGGTCTGCCCCACTGCCTGGCCGTGGGGCTGGCTCTGCCCATGCTGTGCCCAGCTGAGCCAGCTCAGAGAAAGGGCTGGGTTGGGTTTGTGCTGATGTGAAGTAAAATATCTGGGCCACGCGATTTCTGCTCTGCAGGCAGAGCAGGATGGCAGCGGAAGGATGGAGCAGCCTTGGGGAGAGAGGTTGATGCACAGAGAGAGAGGAAGACAGAGTGTG
Source organism: Todus mexicanus (assembly GCA_013389965.1). NCBI lineage: Eukaryota > Metazoa > Chordata > Aves > Coraciiformes > Todidae > Todus > Todus mexicanus. Next base: position 2,441 of record WEIS01086667.1, read on the forward strand.
CAATGAGGAGGAGGAGGCAGAGAGGCTTTGTGAGATGGCAAAGAGGCAGGACAGATCCAGAACCCCATCCGTGGGGCTGCAGAACAAGCAGCCCAGTGCTAACCCCCAAAGTCAGCCTCGTACCAGATGGGAATGAGCTCGTGGCCATGTTGCCACACTATCTTCTGATTGATCTGGCCATCTTCTCCACAGTGAATGCTACCCTATCTGAGGGTTGGGAACGGGAACACGCTTAACCATGTACTTAAATTCAAGCATGCACTTAAAAGTCTTTCTCCAACGAAGCTGAAGGACGTGCTCACAGGTTAGCACAGGATTAGGTGCTTTCAGCAAAGGGCAGTTCTCTGAACTAGCGCTCGCTCAGGGCCCCCATCTCCCAAACCCAGGAAGGGCGCCCACGTGTCCCTAAGCTGTTACCTCCCCTCCTGCAAATTCAGACAAAGCCTTGGGAACGAGCATCCTCTAAAACACCGATGAGCACCAGGCATTGAGCAGTCATCACGCTTCCCCCAGCAGGTCTGTGGTGTCCCCATCAGACACCGAGCGGAGCAGCCGCCTGCCCAAAGCCTCCAGCTCTGCAGCCCGGGAAGGTCTCAATCTAATTTTGGAAACCGTCAAGCTGGTGAAGACTTGGATGGTCTCCCCCAGCTCGCAGCCAGGCTGCATCTCTCCTGCGCTGTGTGTGTTCCTGCTCAGTCCCACAAGTGGCACAGACACAACCATCTTGGGATCACTGCACCCCAAAACTTGGAGCCCAAACTCGACCTCAGGGCTCCAAAACCAGGGTCTCCAGAGCCCTGGTGTCTTGGCTGACAGAGCCTGCACTGCCTTGCTACACCTCAGAGGGATCAAATCCTGCCCAAAATCAGGGAGAGGCTCACCATCTCTGACCAGTACCCCCAGTTCAGCCCAGTACAGCACCTCCCACATAAGCACTGACCCACGTGTGGAGTTCACAGCCCAGTTACACCCCATGCATCACCCAATTCCTTTTCTACTCACAATCACATTCAAGACGCTACCGCAAAGTCCCGGTAGATCTGTTTCAAGTTGCATTATCAGCACATTTGGCATTTTCATCATGCTTAGGACGCAGTCCCCTGCAAAAGGCCAATTTATCTTGAAAGCAAACCCCTGCCTCAGAGGCTGCAGCTTCCAGCAGGCAGCGATTGTGCCAACGGAGCCTTTGGGCAGGGCAGAGAGTCCTGCTGAAGCCACCAGTATCTACCATGCCCTGTGCTGGGACACACGGCCAGGGAAGGAACAACAGCCCCAGCTCCACCAATAACCCAAATTTCGAGGCACCTGAACACATTATTTTCACCATTCCAGTCCAAGCCACAGTAGCAGATGAGTTCCTGAATAATAACTATTACTTAGAGTAATTCATTTATACTTCCAATGTAGTTTGAGGAATTAAAGGAAGGGGAGGGTTAAGGACGGGGCAAATCNAACCTCTTCTTTCATTAAAAAGCAAAATTCACAGCTCTCATGGTTAGAGGCAAAGAGCTGAAAATATGAGTTCTGAAAACACGGCTCCTGGCCCCACAGAAACTGGAAAGCACATAGAAATCAAAATTATTTTTTTTCACACATATTTTACACCAGACTTCTGGTCTAAAGGCAGCTACTAGTCTTAAAAATCACTCTCCTTATTTGCTTACCTTCAAGGACACAAAGACGATAGCTCCTAATAGAGTAGTGCCCCCAACCACTTCCCCAAACGGAGTCAGCTTCAGCTCCTTCAGAAAACCTGGATGACCACAGAGGAGCCTGAGCAGGAGCTGATCCCATCTAACAACCAGCCAACATCCCACCAACAAGGAGCCTCATGGCTCAGAGAGATCAATCAGCAGATCCCCAGACCAAGCAAGAACCCCTACCCACAAAAAACCATCCCCAGTTCCTCACCTCTTTGGCTCAGAAGATCACTGGTAGCCACTAACACTCCCACCAAACCACCACAAAGCTTTGTCATCAAGCTTTTAATTGCTGACCTCCTAAAGGCAGTGTTGCACCAGCTGTGGTCACTCAGGATGGGCTCACATCATTAGGACTCTAAGGAACCACTTTGTAAAAGGGAGGTAAAAGGGTGTGGCAACTCCCACCTGGAGATCCAGAGCTGCCCAGCCCAGGGCCTGAAAGCAGCTCTCCAGGTCTGGTAGGCTGATGCCCCAGGTGGCCCCATGTTTGGCCTCATGAAGCTGTAACTCCTTCCTTACCTGGTGCTTCAATCTGCCTTGCAAGCTCTGCAAGACAAGGAGCATTGGCCCAGCCACCTGCAGCCACAAAGTGCTGCTCTAGCAAATGGAAAGTGCAGCCAGGTGAGTTTCTGATAAATATGATCAGACTCGTCAACATCTCCTTGTTGGTCTTCCCATTGGAGTTTCCAAGAAGTAGAGGTGCTTTGGGCTTTCATGCCTCACAGACTTGTCTCCGTCAGGGTCACACACACCAACCACTGCGGGGCAGTCACCCACAGCACCCCCTTTCCCAGGTTTTGGGGTGAGTCAGCCCACCCCATCTACTTCTCCCAGGGTGGGTGCAGCCCTCCCTGCCCCTGTGCCCCATCTCCGCCTCCTGCCTGAGACATGGAAACCCTGGAGCCAGTTCGGTGTATGCTGTCCATGGGGTAAAAAGCTGTGCGTTCCAGCAGCTCAGAATCCCCCAAACCTGCCTTGGCCCAAACTCCTAAAGATGCTCCTCAACAGGCACTGCCTGATGGAGCTGGGGCAGGCTCTCCTCACACGCTCCTCTCCTGAATTCATCAGGCCTCTCTGCCAGCTCTGGCCTCTCGAAATTCTGCACACTAATAAAATCCAAACTAATTTACATCCAAGATGGGGAGTGAGTGGCAGCTGTTGCTATAGAAACCCTCTCCCGAGCCCTGGCTCCCGGCTGCAGCTCCGAGAGGAGACACTGGAAGCCAGCTCGGACCCCAGCCCCGATGGCACTGGGACATCCCGTGGTGCCCGGCCAGTCCTGCACAGGCTGAACCCTGTGCTGCTGCAGAAGGTCCCACTGCAGAGGATGTGGTGGCCACCACCACTGGCCAGCCCTGAGTGTCTTGTCTTCCTTCAGGCCCTGCCTTTTGCATCACTAAAGAGTCTTCTCTGCCCACCACCCTGCCCCAAAAGCCTGTAACCTCCTGGAGCCAGGGGTCTGCGAGACAAGCACTGCTGTCATTTGGAGAAAGCAAACCAAAAAGAACAACAAAGCAGAATTGCTCCCCGAGCTGCCAGACTTTGGGGGAATGCTGGAAAACCCGAGCCGAGGATCCCACTGACAGAAGGAAAACTTGTGATGTGTTTGACGCTCAGTGTGGTTATCTTTTTTCTTAAATTGCATGGACAATTATTTGGTGCATGGCCCATGGTGGGGGACAATCCAGTGCTCTGATTTGGTAACAACACCTTACACAAGACCATCCCTCAGCTCTGAACAGGCTGAGTCCCGGTTTATAGACACTCAGCCTACAGTACGAAACCCGGTCCCATCACCAGGGCTTCACCAGACCCTTGTAAAGCTGGAGGGAATCAGTTCTCACTGACACAGCAGCTGGTGGTGTGTGCACCCATTCCAGGTACACGCTGGTGGGGTGAAGGTGCTTCCTCCCTCAGGGATGTAGTCCTCAGGTCCTCCCAGGAGCAGGATCCAGCCCACAGCACAGGTGTTCTTGGGCCAACCCCCTTTTCCCTTGGTCAGAATGTCAAGGACAGATAAAGGTTGTGCAGCAGAGATGTCTCCCTCATCTCCTACGTATTGTGCCACATGGGTACCACGAGTCCAGGATCATGGGTGGTGGAAGGCTCCTGGCCCATCACCTTGTCTCCAGGGGCAGACATCCCCAGCATACCTCAGGAGTTATTTATTCCTCTCTCCAGCCCTCAGCTGCCTGCTCCATCGCGCAGGGAAAAACTGACTCAGACCTTCCCAAGATAAGGCGACCACATCTGCAGCCCAGCTCCCCAGGAATGCAATCAAAATAGCGACCGGCAGCCCAGGCAAGGGAAGGAGGGGGCAGAATTTTTCGCTGCTGACTCTGACCCCCTGATGGATCGTTGCCATGGAAAGGCGGCAGCCAGCAGCCCCAGCTGGGGTCCTGCTGAAGGATTTTCCCTGCTTGGCCTGAGGCTAGGGCAAGGAGAAGGGGGAGAAATGCTGGGGAAGAGCTTGCATCTGGCTGTGACAGCCCTTCCACGCTAGCAGGTGTGGAGCTCACCTCCCTCTTGGCTGGAGCATCCCGAGATGGTTTGTGATCCAGCAGTGGGCTCAGATGCTGCTGGGCAGCGTTTGAAGCCTGGTACAAGAGCATGGAAAATAAACCAAATAAACCCAGCTCCGTATGAATGACAGAGGGACCAGGGAAGAGACAGAGAGACAGTAACCTAAGACCAGGCTGCTGTCCTCTGAGATGGAAGGTCTCTGAGGCACCCACGTAGCTCCTCTCCTTTTCATCCTGTTTCCAGTCCCTTATTTTTGAAGAAATAGGGCAGGAATTTCGCTCCTGCAGGGAGAAACAATCTGGGAGCTGAAGCCGACCCCTTCCAGGCTGCCTGAGCAGGGTGACATTTGGGGGAAGGTTCGTACAACTTTCTTATTGCAAAAAAACCCCACCATGGCTGAAGATTGGACTGAGCCAGGCACTTTGTGATGGTTTCTTGCCCCAGTGCACAGAGAGGTGGTGGAAAAGGCTGGAGCTTGAAGCTGCCTACATACACCCGCGCCTGGATCAGGCACTACAAAATCTGCTGCCAGCAGCAAGCACCCAGAGGAGCCGTCACCCCTCCTGCTGCCTCGCCGGGAGCTGGCAGGAGGGGACGGACAGCTGCTTCTCCATAATCATCTCCCCACCACTGACGACAGGCTGGGGCTCATTTTCAGAAGACACCTTGGGAAGAAGAATGCATTTACAACAGCTGAAGCACCAGGACGAGCATCTCCTTCCAGAGAACCAAAGATGCGCAGCAAAATAAAATGTCGCTTCTCATTAACCCTTGCCTGTACCTAAACAAGCAGTACAAGCATTGCTGGTCAAATCCTGCCCACGGTCACAGTCCTGTAGCTTTGTCAGTTGCCTCAGCAAAGAGACAACGACTTTTCAGAGAGATTACTGACAGAAAACCCTCCCTGAAGGAGGGATCATGCCCCAGTTAGAAGCCAAGACTTGCTCTGTTAGATACTTGCTGAGATCGTGGTCCCAGGGATCACCATTCCCAGGGATCGGCAGTTCAGCACACGTGTGGTGTGCACAGCAGCCAGGTTGAGGGACGAGATGCAAAATCCACCAGGTGAAGATCCCAGCCCTGCTCTGGCTTTGAAAAGCATCCCTGTCCCAGGAGGGAGGAAAGGAGAGCTGGAGAAGGGGAAGGGAGGGGAAACACCACCCCTGTATTGATCTGACGATATGAAAAGGGTTTTTCTTCTGGTTCCTGAGCTGGAGCTGGGAACCTATTGAATGAAACCCCAGCTCTCCTGCTGCCCTGGTTTCAGCCACTCCAGGCTGCTGTTTAATTAGATGAGCATTAGCAGAAAGGCGGCTGGGCAGCTAGAAAGGGCTCGGCTTTCTGCACCCCGTGGTCGCTCGCTGCTGTCGTCGGCAGTACCCGCTGGGGCATCCTCACACCTCCTCTGGCAGCCAGGTTGAGCCAGCCAGGAACCAGCGCAGACGACCTGGCTGACCCTGGAGCCACTGGGACCCCAGTTTCCCCCATGCAATGCCGTCATTAACCCTTTCCCCCTAAATTTCCAGCAGCCACGTGTGAAGCTCAGCCCTGGGGCAGGAGTTTCTCTTGAATGAGCCTCAGGTTTAGTTCAATGATGACCCGGAGGCCAAGGAGGCTGGAGCAGGGAGCAGGCATTTTTCCTGCCTTGCATCCTATCTGGGAGAAATTACGACCAAGTTGTGAAGGATTTGCAGTTATTTTCACACTCCTTTTCCCAGATTAACACATGGATCCACTTTCTGTTCAGCGTATTGTTTCGTCTCTGTCACAACCTCACACTCCGGCGTCCCAGAGCTTTCCAGCGCCCCACCGATGGGTATGGGATACCGACAGGAATGGAGGAGCTCGCTTTAATTAGCACGTGCTTCTTAATTGGGCTGCAAGCTCCACAGCAACTCTGTTTTATCTTCATTTCACAGATCTGGGAGTAAGGAGGCAGCAGGAAGACCAAGGGATATGACCAAGGGTGGTCAGCAAGAAGGTGGCAGAGCAAAGGAGAGATGTCAGGAGTTGCCCCCGGTGTCCTTGACCTGCCCTGAACCCAGCAGTGACATTCTGTTGTGACAGTTCACCGAAGCACCCTGTTTGCAAAGAATAACGGGAAGATCCTAGATTACCTGCTTGCATAAATCATCCGCTATCAATGCAGTGACACAGATTCAAAGAAACTGGGTTAGATCCGCATTTACATTGGGCTGCAACACGCGCAGGTTAAGCGAAGTTCCCCCAGCTGTCAGACTGATGCCAGCTCCTGCCAGAGGAAAGACCCTGCCCAGGTGGGGCTTTATATCACAGCTTTACCAGGGACATGGGACAAGCTCTCATTACGTGCTGTAAAATAAACTTCCCACCGAACCCAGGATGCAGCTGTTTCAGCTGCTTTCAGCAGAAAACATTATCTGTGGAGCAGATAAACTCAGCTCAGCCTTACTTAGGGTTCCACAGCCAGCTCCTCCAGAGCAGCGTCAGCACTCAGCTAGCTGCTATCAGCACATCTGCAATGCATCCGTGCCGGAGCAAACTTCTGCCTGTTGGTCTGGGGGGAGAAAGCCAGAGCCTGTGCATTGTCCTGCTCCTGGAGTGCTCTGGTCTGACTGCTCTGAACTGGTTGCGGTGGGAGTAGGAAAGCATTGCTCTGGTTCCTCACCCTGCTTTTCTGTCGTCTCTTTCCACGTGTACTTGTCCCCAGGCCAATGTGGAAACACAAGGGGAATAGAATGGCTGTGAGCTCCAATCAGCCACGTGTTGTGCACTCCCAGGTCTGCAGCCCCTGCGTCTAGCTTGGGAAACAGGTTAACCAGTATCTATGGGAAATAAGGGGAATCTGGGGGGCAGAAGGGACAGTCAAAATGGGTGACACCAAGCCTATCAACTCCATGACATGTTGGGATGCCCGGGGTTGGTTCTGGGGCTGGTGTCTACACGCTAGAGGGGAAGTTGGCCCAGGGGCTCTTTCCTTCAGACAAGTCCTAAGGACAAATTTTCCCTGGCGTGTCACAAGACAAAGCCCAGCAGCCCCCCGTGCACGCCCTGTGCGGACACACTTCCACTGCAGAACCCCATCACGGCACACGTGAGCTCTGCAAACCTTGCACACACACAAAACAGCAAGCGCATCCCACCGAGTGGAGACGGAGCTCCAGCAAGAGCTGCAGGCAGGACTGTGCCGACACCTCCTCGCAAACGACCCATCGGATCCAGGCAACCGTCCATGAGCAGAGCGAGAGCTACGGGCGCCAACGTCACCCTCCGGCTCCCAGCATGACTCACGCCGGTTGCCATGAAGAAGTCAACATTTGCGCGCAGCTACTCCACCGTGGAATGAGAAGCTCCCTCAGCTATTTGTTGACTCTCTGGGGGAGGGCAACGAGCGGTGGGACCTCAAGGGCCAGCGTGGTAGCAGATGGCAAACTCTGGCATTTCCACTGGCATCTCCAGGCTGCTACCAACGCAGTCTGTATGTGCAGCACGCTCCAGACCATGCTCCCTGCAAATGATATTCAAACGAGAGCATGGAGTCAAGCACCCAACTCCTATTGGATTTAGTTTTCTTTCAGCTTCTTTAAACTCACAGTCTCCCAGCTCCCCACCCTCGCCGAGCACCACACAGAATTAGCTACACGTGGAGAGATCGATGCCGGCGAGGGAGAAGCGCGCGCACGCTCGCAACCCACTCGGCACACGCTGCTCAGCACAAAGCGAGCGCCAGAGCACAGACCCCAGCCCAGACCTGAGCTCTGGCAATAGCAAACCCCAACATATCCACGGGCAGTTTCTCCCAGCGTTGATGCACCTCACAGAGGTGTTGCCCTGAGCGATGCCCCAGCCCCGCAGACGGATGGCTGCTCCCACAGGCGTGTGAAAAGCCCCGGCTTGGGAGAGAGGGGGTAATTATAAGCCAGGGGAGCAGCTGATTCAAACCCTTCCTGACCCCAGGCTGAAGAGTTCTCCTGATCGATCACAAAGATGCTCTTTCATTTTCCTCAAGCGTTTCGCTGACGGATGGAAAAATCAATGCCCCACAGAGGAGTCTGGAGGGGGGTGGAGCAAGGGGAAGAAAGGGAGAGAAAGGCAACAGGGAATGGAAAAGACGCAGAGAGGAACGTGCTGAGGGGAGGTGGGGGCTCCTGGTGGGGGTGGTGGGTGGTCTGGCAACACCTACAGCCATCATCTGTCCCTGAGGTTTGGGATCTCCTCCCTGCATGGAAGACCAGGGCCAGAGCAAGACTTCTTCCAGCTGCGCGCCGTGGAGCAAGGGCACTGCTTTTCCAAGAGCCCCTGCCAGGCTGGAGCTTTTTCACACCAAGAACTGCTTCTGCAGCACCGATGGAGGCCCCAAATCCGTGCTGTGGGGTGCCCCCAGCAGCAACAGTGCTGGTTTCCATAGAAACACCTCCCCGTTGCCCCATGGAGGCACCCCTGGTACCCGCGGTCAGATACGGGGGAAGAAATCTTCAAGGTCCAAAAAGCTTTTGGGTGAAAATTCCCCATTACTTTGTTTTTCATGAAAATTGTTCTGCTGAGACCACTCAGCTCTGACTCACTATGTGAGTGCAGCCCAAGCACCGTCTTGGGGTCCCATCCTGCCCGCGCAGCTCTGCAGGGTGCCCCAGGCTGGCACAGGGATCCCCAGTGCCTCTGTGCTGGAGAACCCTGTAATTCCAGCACCTTGCCAGTCCTGCTGGGCAGAGACACTGCCCAGGGAAACTCATCCCTTCTGGGGGGATAGTCTTTGCTAAAGATCCACTTAAACCCCACACAACTCATTTGGTCCTGGGTTTCAGGCTGCTGTGGTTTTCAGAGAGATAGTTGAGCCTCGCTGTTTGTGCTCGTTGACACCAGCCACTGGAAAAGCCACCTGCGAATCTCCCTCCCCTTGGGTTGGGGGAAAGCCAGGCTCAGGCTGCTGGACGCAGATGAAGCGGCAGCTTGTCTAGAACAGTTGGGGTTTTCCAGTGATTTCTTCCCCACGTCCTATTAATAATTAACACAACTGCAACAAGACGGGCTTTTAAGAGGCTTCACTGCCTTCACGGTCCCTTTTCCAGGAGCAAAGGTTTGTCTGTTACCACTGGAAACCAGGAAGGCTCCAGTCTCAGCCAGGGATGCTCCTGGAAACCTGTCTCTATGTCCTCACTGGGCTGAGCTGAACCATCACCCTGCCGGAGCCGAGGTGGCAGAGCCCTGCCAAGGCAGCCCATCCTCAGCCCCTTCCCAAAATCCCACTCTCAGTCAGAGACAGCTCCTCGGGCCAATTCAAAATCACCCCCCTCTTCTCCTCCAGGTTGAGCTGGGTGTGAGCTCTCCAGGCAGGAGGACAAGCTCACACACCCGCTTGAGATGGGATCTGGAGGTTAAAGGACAGAGTTTGGGGGTCAGGGGTGGTCTCTGTCCACCAATGCACAACCCCGTCCCCTGGCTCCTGCAGATCAGCGAGTGAGCAAAACCACAGCAGCTCTTTTAGGGTCACTCTGAGGAGTGTTTTTTCAGGATCTTCCTTTCCATAAGGCTGGGAGCTCCTTCCAGATCACCGCAGCTCCCAGTTACCTGACTGGGGACAGTGCTCTGGGCCACCCAGGAATGAACAACAAGGTTTAAGCCATCCCCAAAGCTTGGGATTTGGACGGAGCAATCTCCACACCTCCAAACACCCAGCTCAGGAGAAAAGCAAACAGAAAACGGAGGATGCTACAGAAACAAAACCCTCAGCCCATCCAGCCCCGTCTCCCAGTAATTGCTTTGCCCCCACTGGGTTGGGGCCTCAATCCCCTCCCTGGCCCCACGCAGAGCGGCTGCACCGGCTGGGCTGGTTGGGGCGGCCGCGGCGCTGCGGGAGACAGAGCAGGGCCTGCAGGAGCCCCGGCAATAAACAGCTTCCACATGCTCGCCAGGCTGCTCGCTCCCCGCCCTGACATACCAGCACACTTATTCATCGGCGTGCGAGGGGCCAAAGCAGCAGCAAGGGCGCTTGGCCCTGGATGCTCCAGCGCTTGCGAGTTGCAGCCCCTCCTGGGATGGGATCCTGCGAGCGCGCCGTGGTCCCTGGGGGTGCAGGTAGCCCAAGGTGTCCATCCCGCATCATACCACAGCTCCAGGGCTAATGTGGGACCCCTGGGCTAGCAAACACCCAGCCTAAGTGTGGATACCAGTGCTGGAAACCCTCCTCGAATATCCTTCTAATTGAGTCCTCAGTTTTCCTCCTTATCCCACATTATTCCCCAGCCCCCAGGCCATCATGGCTCTCCTTTGGTGAGGAGCAGACCAAATCCACCAGGCTCAAACCCACATCAACCTTTCCCTCCAGCCCAGTAAGTGTCCTGAGCCCCTCTTTGTCCTCTGTATGACAAAATCTCTCAAATTAGGGGTCGGGAAAGGGTTTGAGCCCCCAGGTCTTTGGCAAAGGGGAGCTCAGTGCTCTGCAGAGCCTGGAGCTGTGGGGACACCAGGGACACACCGCCCAACATGATCCCATTGCTGTCCCAGCCCCGTTGGGCCATGCAGGGATGGGACAATCCCACCCCAGCAGCCTCTGGGGATGATAACCCCCCTTTGAAGGCAGCGAGCAGGCAGGGCTCTGGCTCGCTGGCATCCCGGCGGGTTTACGAGGAGATTTTTTAGCAGCACCAGGAACAGTCCCTAGATTAGAGCTACAGGCTTCAAAAGGAGCTGCCGAGCGCGAGAGCCGAGGGCTGGAGTCGCTGCGGCTGAAAAGGGAATGCTGCACATTATAAATAGCTGCCTCACTGGCAGCACATCTGTTTCAGGCAGCGGCTCGGGAAGGCTGTGCGTGTTCTGGTTTGGCTATTTTGGGGGAAAGAGATTTGAAACTCGCTCATTATTACCGTGCGCCCAAGAGATGCGAGCGATGCCTGTTTCTCCTTTGCCTTTGCAAAACAGAAAGCAAAAGGAGGGGAGGCTGCAAAACGCGCTGTGGTGTGAGGGGCCCTGGGAGCTACAGCTCTCAGTGGGAGATGGTGTGAGCACCCCAGCGACAAGGCTGGTGATGGGGTGGGGACAGCACAGCCCTTGTCTCTGCTCAGCCATGAGCCACCCTACAGCCTTGGGAAGCCGTGGGGGTGGGAGGGAGACAGGCAGCTGTGGGCAGCAATGAGAGCCAAGGGCAGGCATTGAAGCAGCACTATGAGAGATGCTCCCCCAAATGCCATGGGCTCATCTGCACCCACCAGACAGGACAGCCTCATCCCCCTGCTGACCCCACCACATCCCCCCACAGCTCTGGCCCATCCCTGCACTGCAGGAGACGCCAGACCCCTCTGAGACCAACTTTGGCGCAGAGGAGCGGGCGGCGTGACAAAGGCCACAGCCCCAGGGATGCTGCAGCAGCACCAGGGCAGGGCACAGAGGGATGTCCCAAGCTTGGCTGCCCCATCCCTCAAACAACCAACATCCTACAAGAGCGCAGACGCGCCGAGATACGGGGGCACTGCTGCAGTGACCGTGCCCAGGGGCGAGTGGAGGAGGACGAAGAGGCGTCGGAGGTCCGGTAGCGTCGGAGCAGCCCCGCGGCGCACACGGCGGCCCGAGCGCTCCCGTACAGCCCAGCAACGGCTCATTAATCACTCGGCACCGCGGCGGGATGGAGGCCCTCGCCCACCGCCACCAATCCCCGCGCCGTTACCACAGAAACAACCCTTACCCTGCACAGGCTTCAAAGGGTTTTGTGCGTGTGCCTGTGTGTGCTTCTCCATCTCCCCCCTCCCGGCCCTCCCGTTGTTGTTTTTTGTGTGTGTATGCGCCACAAAGAGGGGTGCTTTTCTTTTTTTTCCTCCTTCTTCNGTGGAGGCAGCTGCGGTGCTAAGAGTCAAAAATAAATATTTATATGGGGAGAGTTTTAAAACCCTATTTTGCATCATTGTAATAAATTATTCATCCGCTTGTTTCTCCCTGCCCGTCTCTCCTGGTAGGCAGCCGTGAAGGGGATGGTGCTGCAGGGTGGGTGAAGGGGGTCACGGCTGACCAGGACCCAGGACCCCCCGCACTGCTCCCGGGAGAGGGGCAGGGAGATTTGAGGAGGGCAGCAGGGACACAGGACAGATGCAACCGGACCCCGACGAGACGGCGGCAGTGCCAGATGGGGAAGGGTTGCAAGAGGTGGGTGTCAGCAGCAGGCGGCTGAAGGTGCCCAGGGGACTCAGCGACCTCTCAGCCGGCAGTGTCAGGAGCAACGCGGCCGCTCCTGTGCCGTACACCGGGTTTCGACAGAGCCCTCTCTGACTTCCAGGCCCCCAGAGTTTTGTTTTGTCAGAGGCAGCAGTTTCTACCGGGCTGGCTGATGTCCTGCAGTGTCCTTCTGAGGAGGTGGGGATGGGGAGCTCTACGAGGATCCCCTCTCCCTTGGCTCCCCCACATCCCTGGCTCCCCAGGTGTCCTGGTGCACCCACCGCGGGTGGGCACACACATGCAGGCAGCGATACACCACCCATCCCTCCTGCCCACCAAAGGGAGCCCTGCACCACTGCCTGCGACAGCACTTCCAGGAGGTGCCCTCACCTTCACATCTCCACCTACACACCGACACATGCCCTACACGGTCCGCTGCAAAGCAGTGGTGGCCTCCCATCGAGGGCCTTAGGCAGCCTTCAGGCTGCCCCCAGACTCAGCCTGGACCCTTCTGAGTGTAGCAAAACATTTGTTTCGGTTGCTTTTGCACCTCCCAGTGCTCTGCCTGCAGCTGCCATCACCTCCGCCAGCGTACGAGCTTTGAAAAGAGCCACCAAGCACAAAGGGAAGGTTTGGGGAGGAGAGGTTTGCCGTGGCTGTTTCCAGGCTCACTGCAATTGCATTTGCCAGCACTGCTGCACCAGAGACAAAAAGCAAGGAGAGAGAAAGGCGCGAGCCTGGCTGAGCAAGCCACAGAAAGCCCCTTGCCTAGCTCGAGGCATCCAGCATATGGAAGGAGAGAAAAGAGGGCTGGAGAGGATGAAAGATGATCTTCTGGATCACCCTGCTATCCCCTCGACTCCCTTCCAGCCTCTCCTGACAGCTGCCCGTCTGACCTGCCCCTCCAGCAACTCCCCAGCAGCCTCCTCCAGTGCCTCACCCCCAGGATAGCTGAACATCAAACCTAAATCTCCCTTGTGCAACGATTTAAGCCCATAATTTCTTGTCCTACCCACCGCAGGACACGGGGAATCGTTTATTCCCATCCTGTTTGCAGCAACCACTGACATATTTTTGAAGGCTGTTATCACATTTCACCTTCAGTCTTAGACCTTTTCATGAAAGATGGAACAGAAACACAGGTTTGTGATGGGGAGGAAGGACAGAATAACAAAGAGGTTTTTCTGGTTTCCACGTGGAAACCAGGAAAGCCAGTGGAAAGGCAGGCAGCCAAGGAACGGGCGAGGAGCAACCTCTAACAGCGAGAAGCTTAAGTGCCACCAGCCAAGCTCAGGAGACAAGGGGAGATGCTGGAGACACAGATCAGAGGGAGGAAAAGTGATGACACAAGGGTCGTAGCAACAGAGCACGGAGACAAAACAGTCCTGGGGTTATAGAATCACAGAATGGCTTGGG
>WEIS01086671.1:0-10924 GCA_013389965.1 Todus mexicanus
AACACTTAGGGCAGCTGGTTTGCAGAGGCAGCAAATCCCTGTAAGTTGTTGTCTACCTTGCCAAAACCACAGCACAGAAACCTCCCAAGATGTTCACTGTTGGTGAGGGTAGATTTGGGATGCTGAGGTGGGCAGCTATTGAGATGAGTTGGAGAGCATGGTTTCCCCCAACTCCAGATGCAGGAAGAACAGCAAGGTGGACTCCTCTCGTGTATTTGTCCCAACAGTTTGTTCCAGGGAAACAAAATTAATTTCCCCCTACCATACTGAGCTTTAAGCTAATTCCATGGAGAGATCCTTACAACCCATTCATCACTAAGGCTCTGGACACCTAAGCAGCATGAGGATGTGTATGGCTGTTGTCAGAGCAAAGGTGGAATGCCTTACTGGGCTGAAGTTTGTGGAGGGTTGTTTTTCCATTCACTTTTGGTTTGTATCTTCGAAGGATGAAAAAGGTCTTTTGAAAAAAATGCCCTCACACTTTGAGTAGAAAGATGTGGTTGTTGTTTTGTAGAAGCTCACCCCATGTATGAGCCTGCATCTATTCCAACCAGCTGGAGGAAGGTTCATCTTGCAGTTAAGATTTCTCAAATACTGGAGAAGTCAAGTTGGCACCTACGATGTTCATCTCAAGTGGTAAGCTGGTCCTTCAACTATCCTGGCCCTTGCAGCGAAACACCTTGAAGTTAATGCCTCTGACCTTGAATGTAGCTGGATATAACGTGGGAAGCCAAGCAAGAAAGGCGGAGATCTCAAGTGTCCTGGGGACAGCCTGTTCTGTGGTGGCTCTGCACTGCAAGGAGTTCTTAATGCATTGAAGGTTTTATGTGCTGTCACATTGCACAGGTTTGATCACTGCATGATCAAATCACAATGAGAAACAAGACAAAGCAAGCTCTTGCAGTCCACTCCTTTGAGAGAGCTGGCTCTGCTGGCTGCGGTGTGTCTGCCACTCCATATCAGTCCAATGCCACTGCACACTTTGCTCTCCAAAGATAGCGAAAGTCTTTTAAGTGATTTTGCACAAAGCTCTGAGCTAACTGGAACCTTATAACTACCCTTTGTATTAATTAGAAGTTGCTCCTTTTTCCTAGGCAGAGGCAAAGTACAGCCACACTGAGAAGGAAATCCTGCGGAGTCTGAAGAACATTTTAAGGGTGGTGGTCTGCAGGCGCTAAATTCTGCTCTTAGGTGCCTGCTTTGCTTGTCACCACACATGGAAAAACACAAATCAGCCATTTGTGCATTGCTATCCCCTGCTTGCCCCTTTGAGTCTGGTTCTGGCAGTGTGATGGCTGAAACTGGAGAATCAGCATCAGGTTGCTTGAAGGATTTTGACTGGCTGGAGCTGGCTGCTAGAAGACATAAGGCAGCTCCATTTGTCTTAGCATTACTGAAGTCAATGGGATTTTGGCCATAGTCTTCAACAGGGCTAACATTTCACTCAGCATGCCTAAGAAAGCACTGTAGCAGAGAGTTCTGTTGTCTGCTATGACATTTACTGTTAGTTACACCAGTGTGCCCCCTGTCCTGCTTGTCTCCTTGTCTCTATCTTCACAGCTCTTCACCTGTGGTCTTTTCCCTCACCTACTGTTTTCTCTGTCTATCTATCTATCTATCTATCTATCTATGTATGTATCTATCTACCCATCTATCTCTTCTGTTTCTGTCTGCCTGCTGCTTGCTGCCCTCCCTCACTGCTGTCTTAGCTCACTCTCTCACTTACTGTGCAAGGAATGTGCCCACAAGAAGTATTTTTATTTGGCAGCCTGAATAAGCTTTCTGTTTTGGCCGCAGGTATGGAGATAAGCAGCCAATGCTGAGATCTCCTGTGTCACGTTTTAGCTCTTTCCATCTGATAGAGAAGATGACCTCCCTGGCTGCCTGTGTCAGGGAGGTCTGGTTGCAAGGGCAAAGAAATTAGAGTTAACCTTGAAAGAAGTAACACAATGCCTCACGTGTTTTTCAGCAGATTTTCTGTAATGTAGGGGGACTGAGGATTTAGACAACATAGAGGGGGTGAAAAGACAAAGAGGAATCCAGATACTGGGGCAGCAAAAGGGTTCCCCGGCCTAGGACTTTGGCAATAGGGAGAGGGTGCCAAAGGGGCTTCATCTGCTCCTGAGGAATATCCTCCTTGGAGCGAGTTCTCCAATCAACCTAGAGGTGACAGAAGGTTCTATATGACTTCACTCTCTTCTGTTAAAGAAAGTGGAGATATTGTGTACCAGGAGTACAGCTGACATACTCTTCTGTGGCATTGTATCAGGCCACAGTAGGCCCGGTATAAATCAGAATAGCTCAGTTTCAGATTGCCTTGAAGGGACTGAGCCCTCAGCACAGTGTGCTGTTAGCAAGACGAATTTAATGTCATCCAAGATGAATTTAATGTCATCCTACTGTACAGAAATGTAGGAAAACACTCCAGGTGCAAATGTTAAAACCTCCTCCTGTACCGAGATTTGAAAGGGCAGCACTGGCAACTTGAGATAACATTTTCAAGACATGATATTTATTGATGCAAAATCAGTGAAGAGGAGAAATTGTGGTCTGAGCTGCCTTGAAACCAGGATCTAGGCAGATCTGAGGAAAGGCCTGGTCTGTACTGTTTCAGTAGATGAAATGTCCGAAAGCCTGCCCTCTTATCACACAGCACCAGATAGTATCAAAACTCTGGCTGCAAGTGTGAAAAAGCACCTGGTATTCTGGAGACTTTGCATACTATCCTACCATCCTTCCCAGCTTTCCAACATCTGAGGAACTGTAGTGGCCAGCGTATTATAGTGGCATGATGGAAGAGTGATTTGTGTGAATCTTGGGTAATGAAGATCCATCTTGCTTTTTGTCTACTCGTCCATCATGCCTTACATACACCCATCTGGAGATATTAACTTGCTTTTCCCTCTTGGTGCAACACGAAGGAAAGAGTGACACTTTTCCAGTAAGATGTGTGCATACCCAAACCAGGCTAATTCTGGTCTACATGGGTGCTAACTCAGGCTGTGCATCTTTGCACGTAGTTGCAATGGGGCAGACGGGGGTGTGTGCTGAGACAGCCAAACTGCTGCGCTCTGACAGCGCCGTTGCACATGTTAAAATAACATCACCCTGGCTTGTTGTCTCTCCACTCCACTCTCTCCCCTCACTCAACGAAGTCTAAGGGGAACAAGCTCCAGGTATTAAAATAGCTCCTGTCTCGCTTGTTCAGTCTATTTCAGGAGGCTGGTTCCATCTTGACACAGATAGAATACAGAGACATTGTGGAAACCACAGCCACAAGAGGCCGTCCGCCAAAACTAAACGATTTCCCAGTGTACGCTGAGCGGTTCATTCCCCCCACCCCCTCCCTCCATCCCCTCTCCTGGCTTAAAATAACAGCGGGAAGCTACTTGGCTTTGTTTTATTGGATTCTTCTGCTTGCTCTGCTCAGTCTGGTGGTGTTGAGAGGGAAACCTCAGAGGCAGTTCTGCAGCGTCAGGGACTTGTTGCCTTCTGGGCCTTTAGGTGAGACTTCCAGAACCACCAGGGAAATGAGACCCCCACAGATATTTCTGGGATGTGTTTTCAAGGAGCAAACAATCAACTGGTGCTCCTGCAGTGACAATGTAGGTATTTACCACCTTAGACCTTGGATTCGGTCTCCTGGTTTGCCTTAGTTTGACTAGAAAGGCAGTGGACATCTAGAAAGACATTAGAGCAAATGTGGCTCAGCGGTAGGTAAAGTCTTTTTCAACCTAAAAGATTCTATGATTCTATGATTTTCCGGTTTCTGTGACCCTTCCATTGCTAAATCAGGGCTTACGACACGGAGATGCTCTGCTTAACACCAGCTGAAGGTTTGCCCCAAGTATCCCTCAGTTGAGGATCTAGATGATAAGGTTGATATGAAAACACTGTGAAAAAGACATAAATGATAGGTTCCTTCCTTATCTACCTCCAATCTACCACCCATCTCCTTGGAGCATCAATGCTTTTCTGGATTTCCTCACCATCAGATTTGTAGGTCTCCTTCCAGCTCCTACTTCTCCCTGGGGTTAGCAGTTCCTCTCTAGAAGACAAAAAATAACACCAGGCCTATTCCACACATGGTTCAAAATTATCAGGTTAGTTAAACCTTCATCTTTTAGTCTAAATTGCACCAGAGCTGGCGAATATTTTCAAATATCTCATTTGGATTTGAAGGTGCTCGTAACCCTTAAGAAGATTCAGATATAAAAATATGAATTCTCATATCTTTACAAAAATACTAGACCTATTTCCCAAGAGATGTCAAATTGTGGAAGTGCAAATTACAGTGGGAAACTGCAAACATGATCTGGCCCTTGAGACCAGATGGCTCAGCACCAGAAGGGTTCACAGGCAGCTCAGCCTCAGGGATGAACCTTGCTGCTTGGCAAGTGAATTCCCAGGGCTTGCTCTCAATGATACTAAACTCTGAAGTTTATCTTCTCTCATATCACAAATCTTAGAACCTGAGGTCTTCTGTATCTCATCCCAAGCCTTTCATTCATTGTAAACTGAAAAATTATATTAACAACATTCAGTGGGCACTTCTGCCTCTGTAAGCAGAAGCAGTGCACAGATGCAATATTCAACGTCAAGCAACAAAAGTTTCTCAGACTCATTTAAAGATAGTCAACACTGTGTAAGTATGTAATTTATGAGGTCTCCATGTCAGAAACATCATTTATTTACATAATAGCAAATCAGCTCTCTAACTTGAGCTGGTAAAATATTGCGCTTTTTTGTTGTTGTTTTTGCTGCTATGCAGCTGGAAAGCAGGATAAAAATAATTTCTATGTAATGAAACGGATGCTTCAGCATTTGTTTTATGACAAACACTGAATGTACATTTGAAAGACAGAGGGGTTTTGAATGAAAAAATCTGAAATGTTTACATCTATAAATTGCTTTTATTGACATTTCTGGGGGGAATGGGCTATTTGGCTTTTCCAGGTGGCAATGTTCTGAGTCAGTTCATTGTTCATCAGAATGCTTCCATTTAAGTCCGTTCAGCATTACAAAGAATATTTGTATGGAGGCAAACAATCCAGGTGGAACGGTAGCCCTGTTTCCTCATGTGAACCAGAAGACTGTTGTATTATGGGAAAGAAATGCAAACGCTTAGGAGACAGTGCATCACAGTATGGAAATGTGCTTGAGAGTATTTTGGGCCAGGTCAACAACATAACATAGTCACACTGAATTATCTGATTAAAAATACATGCTCTTGCTTTTCCTAGTAGAAAACTTGAAAAAAAAAGAGAAAAGAGAAGAGAGAAGAGAAGAGAAGAGAAGAGAAGAGAAGAGAAGGAAAGAAAAGAAAAAAGAAAAGAAAAGAAAAGAAAAGAAAAGAAAAGAAAAGAAAAGAAAAGAAAAGAAAAGAAAAGAAAAAAGAAAAGAAAAGAAAAGAAAAGAAAAGAAAAGAAAAGAAAAAAGAAAAGAAAAGAAAAAAAGAAAAGAGAAAAGAAAAGCCCTTGGAAAACAAAACTTGTCAAGTTTTGTAGAAAGTCTGTTACTCTCAGAAAGAGATAGCAACAGAAATTTCCTGACTAGAGCTATTTTAACATACATAGAGTTTATCTACCATCTATCTATCTGTCTGTCTATCTATTTGTCTGCCTATCTTTCCACCTTTTCATCTTTCTATATCTTGGGATTTAATCAAGGTTCAATGATTCTGCACGTAACGACAGTCTGTCCTTAGACTTTGGATCAAGTCTGAAGTCACCTGCATGTGTCAAACTATTTGTCATTTCCCTCTCTGTGGGCTAATCCGCAGACGTAACACAGCAGGCTGTCATCAGTTGAGTAATTACCTTAATTTGAGCAAAAAGGTCAATGGGACCAAATGTTGCTGTAGCCCTGTGGTTGGGGTATTACACACCGACCCACCCACACATGTTATTATTTGCTCAGTGTTCTTTTATTCTGCTGGGCTTTTCTCTTTCGCTGTTTTGTTAAATTTTTTTAATTTTTTTTAAACAAACTATAAAAATAAAGGTGCTGTCTCTGGCTAGAAATGTGAATGGAATAAATTGTAAGTTCCTGAAATGCTACATGTCAAATTAGCCTGTGTAAAAATGCTTTCCACTTACACAGCTTCTAAACACTGCTAGGACAGCCTGCTCTCATTGAGCCAGACATGTGAATCCCTATTTCAGGAAACATGGCACAGGAGGCGTAACCCAGCCAGGGCAAGGCAAAGTCAATGAGGCCACCTCAATTTGCTCTAGCGGAGGATCTGCTCCCACGATTTCATGCCCCCACTTCACCCTGTACCCAGCAGAAGTCCTCACTCCCCTTGCATGCCCATGGTTTTGCAAATGTGTTTCTCATTGCTCTGTAGCAATGAGGGAAGGGGTGTCTGGGTGCTGGAAGGGGGGTGCTCAGGGGTGCAGGGTGTTCAGCTGATGGCAGGAGAGTCATCTTCACAATTTATAACGTGCGGTTTGGCAGCTGAGTGGGTGTTTAACCAGACCTGTGGCAGAAAAGTAGCATGTCTCAGGGACTCCATCGCTTGGTGCTCTCTACGAGGGAGGCATTCTTTTAGGAGTCTCTGAGAAAAAGGAGATTCATAGTGAACTGTTTTACAGGTATACGGAACAAATCTTTCTGGAGTGGTTTTTTTCTGGCACACTGAGAGGTACAAGCCAGCATTTTAAGCCTAGCAGGGGAGAGAAGTCTAGCGTTGGCAGGCTGTTCGCGTTCACTATCAGAAGTGGCAAGGAGGATGACAGTCTCATTCACGTCAAATAACACCTCTGGCTGCCAGGGTAAAAGCAAAAGGATTCCTCCAATTTGCCACCAGAGAAGCTGCAGGCACCAGCCAACTCATTGCTTCCTTACTATACCCACCACTTTTCTCAGGCCAGTCCCAGGAGCACTTAGCGTGACACAGGCTCTGTTTTCGTGGAGCTGAAGCTTCTCCAGCACAGCCTGCTTTCTCATGATACACTGGCTGCCACAGTGCGCTGAGATGTCCCTCTCCTGAGGGTTTGATTAGCTGGTGCCCATGATGAGAGCAGCTGGGCAAGCACCTGAATGCCAGTGGGACTGGTCCTCATGGGACATGAGTGGAACAGTGAGCACCAGATGATCTCGTTTCCAGAGGGGGAATTGGAGCACAGCCAGCTGAAATTGTTTCCTATGTGTCACAGAGGAAATGTGTGTCTCAGTGTCATACAGGGCCTCTGCAATGGGAATTAAGCACTTATCGTCATAGTACCAGTCTGGTGACTTCTCCATAAGACATTCCTCCAACCCCTGCCTGGTCCATGACTGCCTGAGCTGCTTGTCTTAGTGGCTTGGGTGACAGCAGCAACAGCAACGACAACCTTGAAGCAGCAAATGCCTAATGAAGCCAGGTTCCTACAGGGGAAGGCAGTCTCTGCCAAGGTCCTCACCAGCATGCAAACACCGCTCTGCATACCTGAATCAGCTGGCCAAAAGCTGGTCACAGGCTGCTGCTCTCAGACTTCCTACTGCACTGTAGGTGCAACCTAAGCCTACACTTTCTATGGCACCCTTAGGTCTGGTTGTACTGCCCCAGCTCAGGTAGGAGATTTTTACCAAGTGCTGATCTCTGTTGAAGTCATTGCTCAAATACCTGGGTATCTCACAACCTCCTAGATATTGTGAAATTGGCTCTTTTCCTGTGGCAACTTCCATGGTTTGAAAGGGTCAAATCTCCTCCTCCAGTCAGAGCGGCTGTGTCTGGCACTGGGCATTTATTTACACTAGTATGAAATGAAAGTGGTATTTCCCTCCATAAAAATGAGGGTGTGTAGCAGGATGGGAAGTAGAACCCTACTTCAGAAATACATCAGTTTACACTGACAGCTTTAACTCTTCATAGTCACTTCTGTGTTCATTTGATACTGCCCAAGATAGGGTTGGTAGGAAAACACTGGGAAAACTGAAGTGCTCAGAAGATTCCCACTTTGCCCACCTTAGCCCAGGGAAGAAAACCCCACAGTATCACCCTTTCCTCTGTTTAGCTACACTTTATAAATTTTCAGCCACAGATTTTTCTCTTTGTGTGCTCCAGGCAGCGTCTTCTAAGCCAGGCTTTAGTGTGTGGCTTCAGTTCCATTCCTTCCCTGCACATTATATTTGCAATCACCTGGTGTAAACGTATGCTCACGGACAACGGGAAAGCAGAGACACATTCCTCAAGGACAGTCTCAGAGGCTGCTCATGGATGAGAGTTGAGGTTCTGCAAAATCACAATGTGGCAACAGCAAACAGAGCAGTCGCTATTTTGCGAGATACTGACGTGACAGCGATCAGTAACTGGCATTTGCTTGGGCTCTCCACACTGCATTATTGTGTGAGAATGTGTTATCTGGCAATGACATTCATCTGACTACACACACCCCCTACATGTTCACAAGTTGCCTCGAAAGAGTGAAGGGTTGGTTTATTTTAATATGTCATAGTAAATATTTCATCTCTTATTCCAGGGGAACTTGGTGCTCACTCTTAAGGCCACCCTCACATGGCTTCTGCTCCCAGACACATCACACAGCAAATAGAAGGGTCAGTGGCAGTGGTTAATGCCCACAAAGTTTATGAGACTGAGATCTCTGCTTCACAGGCACCGTCTAGATAACCCTGGTGGAAAAGTCATCCCATGCAGGGGAATCCTTCGGTGGGGACAGTGACATAAATACCCATGACATCATCTACATTCAGCAGCCTAAGAAGGAATGTGGTGGGACCAGGCTCTGAGAGTGGAGCTGGTGTATGGGTGACTGTTGTGAGCCTGCTGTGCTAGAGGAACATGAGATACCGCAGCACAGAACCTTGATGCTCTGAGTTGCAGAGTATACTTTTGGCTATAGAGAGGCTTAAGACCTGTGGTTCCTAGGCTCACTGAGCCCGTGTGACAGAGTGAAGAACACCTTCACCTCTGCAGGCTCTATTGCTCCATCCTTCCTGTGCAGTGTGAACTGAAACCCTCCCAGCCTACAGGCAGCGCTGACCCCAGGTCTCGTGTGCACTCTTGGGAAGAAAAGCAGCAAGAGACTGTGAAAGAGCCCCTGTAAACATCTCTTCCAGTGCTCTTCCCCACGCTTGAGTAGCTCATCCAAATTGTGGGCTCATTTCCAGAGGGAAGCGCTCATCAGCAGGAATTAGGTGATCAGATCCCCATCCAAAATAAAATGTTTTCATGGGCACACCTCGGTTGTGAGCTGAACTAGAGGCAGGATGTGGCTGGACTGTGGATTGGGACCTAGGAGCAGGGTCTTGCTGTTGTGATCAGCATCTCCTGTAAAGTCTGAAAGGCCAGAGTACATGTTACAGGGAGCCTCAGCCCCCTTTGAAGGGAGACAGGCACCTCAAGAGGGTTTCTGATTCAGATTCAAGTTCCTTGTGGTGGCATCTGTTTCAGTCCACACCTGGGTGCCTGATCTGTTAAATACTTCTTTTAAGTGCCTGCTATCAATTGGATGTAATGCCTTACTGACCAGAGATGGGGCTTGGGCTCCTAAGTCACTTTCACACTTGTGAAAATATTTTCCTTTATTGAAAAGGGGTTACGCTCAGAGATCAGGAGTGAGTATGCCAAACTGACAAGGTGTCAAGCTCAGGAGGTAGTGGTGTTACTGTCATTAACCATACACAGCACAGAGCACTTTATCAAAGTGATACTGCTTTCCTTCTTTGTGCTTTAGAAGTGTGAAATCTCTCTCAGGAAGGTGCCACTCACACTCCTTCTTTCTATGCCTGTTCTTCTGCTGGGACTCTACAGCAGAAGGAGTCTTGAAGGAAGCAAAAATTACCATGCAGTGTGGTGAGAAAGGTGTTGGAATCTGCTACTCACTGTTCGTTATGGTCTGAACCTACCTCCTGTACTCTCTTACCCTACCCTGGTATGGGCTGCTGTGGGTAGAGGAGTATGACTGCGGGGTTAGTGAAAGGGATGGGAACCTTGCCATGGGCTTTGGCAGCTCCTGGTTGAACTTCTGGGCTACCTAATATTGACCCATGCTTTCAGATTTGGGGTTCAGTTGCTTCTGTGACTGCTCATGAAGAGCTCTCCTCTTTGTCCTCCCCACACGGCTTGTTCTGTCCAGCGACACACTTTTCTGAATCTTTCTCATCACAGTTACCCTGTGCTCTGGGTTTTGCTGCAAGGGTGCAAGTGTAATTTAAATGGCTTGCTTTTAAGATGTAAAAATGAGTAAGGAAATGAATATAAGCCAATTCCATATAAGCAGGACACAAATGTTCTCTCAATTGACATAGACAGCGCTTTCTTAGTCACCAGCGCTTGGGTGAGGCAGCAAATCTAACGACAGTCACTGTCATTAGACACGTTCGTTCCTCTTTTATCATGCTTAGCATGGGTGATCTGCCCACATCCACCCAGGAGCATGGTACATCTCCTGCTGATGGGTTAAGTGGGTACGTTGTTATCCTCCCCAGCTTCTGCTGACTGAACAATTGGGTTGCTAGATGTGACTCTGCAATGACATATCCCAAACCTGCTGATTTTCTGATGGAAAGACTTTTATTCCCTCTCTGGGAACAAATCTATACACAGATATAACAGTCTGGGGCTACCGGTTTGACATTTCATTCCTCAATTCAGAGGGATGGTCTCTTTACACCCCTGTAAGTGTTCCTGGCAAATTCTTCCTCAAATGTCTTTTTATGGCAATTTTGCCATCTGCCTGTAAAGGAGAGGATGTTGGCAGTTCTGAAGTGAGGTCCCGCCTCTCTGTTTTGTAATTCAGAGTTGTACTTTGCTGTTTAGATTTACACAAAAATCATCTTCTTGACATGAAGGATGTTCAGTCTGAAAACAGGAATGTGTGTGTGTACCATGCGATCCACAGAGTGTTACAGTGCACTTCCATTATGCTCAGAGACCAACAGATTGTCAGCTGCTACTTTTTTAAATTATTTTTTTATT
>WEIS01086680.1:0-14169 GCA_013389965.1 Todus mexicanus
AAAAAAAAAAGTGCTGCTTCTTACTTAATTACAGTCGTGGCAGTTGCTATGTTGAAATGCTGCTTTAAAAGCCTTTGTGAGTAATTAGTGTCAAAAATATAAGATCTATAAAGCCATAAACTCACAGCTTGGTAATATTACCAAGTACTAATTAAAAAAAGAGAAAAGTCTCTCTTTCATGATAAGATTTCCAGCACAGAGAAAGATAAAAACGATGCAATTTGCAGATGATAGGAAGAAGAACAAGAAAAAAAAGGAAACCTGAGAAAAGGATTGAGGAGAGAAGAAAGTCAATATCGACAAGGCTGTAGATCTCTGTGTGATTTGGTAAGGTTAAGGGTGAGGGAAGTGAAATACTGGAGTCTGAAGACAGAAATATAGTCAGGAACGTATCCGGGGAGCACCCTCTCAGAGATAAGGTTGAAGATCAGGCATTATGGACGAGAGGAATAAAAATACTGCTGTATTTGGGACTAAATAACGTGGCAGAGCTCTCAGGAGCAGTAAAGTGCTTCAGGAATGTCCTAACTGGCAGAAATAGAGAGATCACATGCAAATCTGCAAGTGTACTGTGGCGTCTGGTGAGGGAGATGTGACATCCCATCCGTAGTCCTCCTGACCAACCTGGACACCTCCTTGGACTGGTGTTACAGAAGCAAACCCAACCTGGCAGAGGGAACCCAGGCTTACACGTAGCAGCTCAGAGAATTTGGTTATACTGAGATGAGGTGTTTATTCTTTAGGAAAAAAAAAAAAAAGATTAAGAAGAGACCTCATTAAGGTATAAAGAAAACCCTGCTGGGAATAAAGATCAAGGCTATTTGGGTTATTGTCAAATACATGTGTCAAGGGACATAAAGCTAGTCTGAAGAAGGAGCTAAATTCTACGAAATGTAAGCTGATTTTTTTTTTTAACAGCACTTAATAATGCAATTATAATAACAACTTGTGCTTTCTCATGCCTTCCAATTTAAGACCTGAAAGCACTTCACAAACATGAATTAAGCCTTCCAGGACTGTGGCAAGTTACAGCAAGTATTCCTCTATCTTACGAGCTGAAAAACTGAGGAACACCGTGTGCATGAGGCACCACAGCACTTGGAGGGGTATATCTTTATTTTAATCAAGTTGGGCATTGCCTCTGGGCTTTGCCTGCTCCCCGGGAGCAGTCCTGCGGCTCATGCAGAAGCTGTCTCCTGATTGACTCTGCGTAGTTCTTTGTACTACACCTTCCTACTCTGATATGTTGACCTTTATTGAAACAGTGAGTCACTTATGGGGAAAAAGAGAGCGGTAGAAAGTGACCATGTGGCCGTGTGCTGCCCCATGACAGCTCACGCTGCTCCAAGATCCTGGGTGTCTCTCAGCACCAGCGGCTTGAGTTTTTTCTGTCCTCAGCCTCACTAGTGTTATGTGTTGTGCCAGCAGCATCACAGGAACCTGGGGCAAAAGGGGACTTCTAGGCCATTTTTGTCCAGCGTAGCTTGGAAATAACTGTATTGAGAGTGCCACTGCGCTGTCGAGGGACATCCCTCCCCGTGGCACCCTGCTCCATTCCAGATACGTGGCTGGACAGCAGGGGAACAAGAGGCTTATCTTTTGAAACGTTTCTCAAAGGTTTCTCTTTTCATTTCCAACTTGACAGAAGCATGTGCAGGCAGGTGGCCATTTGGGACTGGGAGCTGTGCTGTTATAACTCTACCAGCCATGAGAATGAAGCTGCAGATGGTTTTGTTGCACGTCACGGGCTGTTCGGAGGCTGGAGGTGTGTGCTGCTCTTTTCACCTTGACAGTGTGCTTGTGGAGGGACCATTAGTATGGGTGGCAAGTCAGCGAGAAAGAAAATTGTCCTGCCCTTAACAAGCTGGCTCCACCTGACCTCGAAGACATTATTTTGTTTCCTGAATGTTTAAAATTAAGTGGTATTTTGACTAAGGTGGTTACATATAAATTGGTTGGAATAATGCTTGCTTGAGCTGAACCTGCCCAGTCAGTGCCTGTCAACTGCTTGGTTCTGCATCCTGTTCCTGCCTCTTTCCTCTGTTCACTGATGCAGGTTTTTGCTAGGTAGTGCATTTTCTCCTTGTTTTTCTTCACTCTGCCCCTCACTGAAGCATGAGAATACAGGAATGCACAAAACTTGGTGTCTTGGGTTTAGTCTGTTTTCATGGCACATGAGTAAGCAGGACTGAGGGCAAGAGTCTGCAGGAGGGGGCTATACATAGGAGGAGATGTTTGCACAGATCATCCATGACATGTGTTTCCTACTATATTTGGTTTTGTACCTTGAGTTTATCCTCTAACACTGAGACCACATACAGGAACATTTCTACATGTTGCAGGAAGAACTCTTTTGCAGTTTCTTCTTCATCATCTGGAGGACCAAATATCCCTGAGATGTTACTGTCATTTTTCTAAAGGCTGATTTACAGGAAGGCATTCTTAGAAAAATCACCTGATGCCTTAGTGTTGGGGCAATCTTGCATTTCTTCCCCCATGCAGCCGATCACTGCTTGCAGCTTCAGCACCTCACCATTGTTTGTTAGAGATTGAAAGTATCAATTGGTGGGGTCATCAAATCAGTGCAGCTAGTGAAATGAAAGCCTCAGATGCAGAGGTCTACTTGTCTCACGGAGCTAAAAGCTGCAAGAGCAACAGCATAGCCATGTGCCCGCTGTTGCTCTGATCCTGTCGGTGGTATCGGTGGCAAGATTAGATTGCTGCATTCCTCCAGTCTGTCTTCTACACCAAGAGATACTGAACATGTCAATAGACGATAGAAGAAAAGGAGGGTGTGCACTCAGAAGCACTTTGGGCTTTGGGCTAAGTATTTCTAGAGAGTTTGCTAGGAACAGAAATCTAACTGAAATCAATGGCAACGTATCTGCTAGTTAATGGAAAACCAATAGGGTGCAGCAGTGGAGTACAGTGTGTTCTCACCTGCCTCTGTGCTAAGTGGACAAGCTACTGTGAGCTGATCCAACTGAGAAGTGTACATGAGAATTACACCCTCCGGAAGAGAGACTGAGATCCCACTAGCTAAGCCTACATCAGAATGAAAAGGTCATCACCTCCTGGCTCGTTTGAACTGGGGGAGAGGTGTTTGCAGCCATTGCCGGTGCCTATCAGTAGCAGCGGTGTGTGCAGAAGGAAATAAGAGCTATTCATCTCCCAGATAGATATGGCACTTCAGTGGAAGATGGGGTTGAATTTTCTGGCAGCTGCTCTCACTGCTGGTGGCTGCTCTGCAATGACCAGACTGAGCTGGAGCCAGCTGTTTTTCGTCCAAGCACTCATCTTACTCAGGCGCTCGGCTGTCTGAGTGATGGCTGTGCTCATCTTCAGTGTGGATCTAGGACTGGGTGTCAACGTGCTGTTAAGAGTGAGTTGTGGGCATCTCCCAGACTCCCTTGGTCTGACATTATTGTGTATTAGGAGGGAAAAAGAGGATAAGAATCTACAGCAGCTCTGGCAGCCTTGGAGGAAGGAACAATTGTCCATAACAACCTGGTTGTTACCAGTCCGAGCATGGAGTCAGCTTAATGCCGCTTGGATCACTGAGACAAGTCTTTGGGCCAGCTAAGGATGGAGGCCACAGACTGACAGACTGGGCTAGAAGGTGTCCTGACAGTGGCTGCACTGTCCCAACGCTATCTCTGTGTGATACCTGACTTAGAGGGTGAGGGCGGAGGTGAGGTGGTGCTGCAGCACTTCGAAGGGCACTTCTCTGTAAAGAAAGATTCAAAAGAAGGTGATGCCCAGACTACGTGTGATGACATATGACTGCTTCTGCACCAGTAAGTGTATTTTGTGATTGAGGGTTAGTATTCAGCACTGAGGACTTGTTGAGAAGGTTCAGGTGTCTGAGGTAGCATCCAAGTCAGCTTCACGTGCAACCAATGCTTTCAGAACATCTGTCTGCGCAACTGAGCCAAGTTCTGGTAAGATGAGCATCATATTTGCCAGCAGCCTAGGCAGCCCCTGCTTTGGACCTTGAGAACTTGTCAAGGATTTGGGGTTTTGCTTCTGTAATACAGGCTGGCAAACTGTGGCAGGAGAAGGTGTTTGAATCCAGGCTGAAATAAACTCTGAATGAACTGATAGAGTTGATTTGCTGTCCTGTCTCGTACCATCCATTAAGATTTTGCAGATCCCACAGCCAGATGAAGGGTCATTGCAGTGATGGTGAGGGATAAACCAAGACACTGCACTGCCATTGTTAGTATTCAACTGGAGTTGTGCAAGATCAGAACTCTAATCTCTTGTTCACGTGATTCAGCCCTTATAGGTTATCAGTGAATCAAGGTGACCTCTAGAGCAGGGAGGCCACGTGGGACTCTTTGCAGCTCTAAAGGCAGAGACCAGTTGTGTTGCACAGTGGAGTTGGTTGTCGCAATACTTGTCCTGCAATTGGGCATTAGCATGTTTCGGAGGTCCAGTCAGTCCATGAATCTTCAGGAAGGAGAGAGAGGGGAAGGTCTGACCTCTTCATAATGTAAGGAAAATCTGACTGTTGTTTGTGCTCTGGTGGCTGCTTTCCCCACTGAGCTCTCCTACCTAGACCCTCTGATGGAGCAGCTACTCTTTTCTTACCACTAGGAGCTCTTTTTTGGCAGCTCCCCTTGCAGCCCGGTTGCCAGGACTCTCAGTCTTCTCATCCTGAAACACCGTTACAATGGTCCTAGATTTCACTGGGAGAAATTCCCCGTGTTTCTCCCCACACTCAACAGGAGTATCAGCATCCACATGATTTCTTACAGCTCTGAGACTGCCTTCCGCTGGGAACCTGCCTGCACCAAAGTCCCTGGCACAGTTTGAGCTGCAGTTTTGTCTGATCCTTTTAAGAGTTGGGAATGGCTGTTTTGATGTCTGATATCTATGAACATGAAAGGCTCCTTTCCCTCTAACTGTGCATTGGGCAGGGCAGTGCCTGTCTCTCCTAATAAAAAATGTAATCAAAGATCTCACTTCTCGTAAAAAATGTATAAAAAGAAGAGACGATGCAGCATATTTCTATTGGCTTCTCTACTGGTTTGCTCTGGTTTCTACTTCCATGCTGCTCCCTCCTGCCTTTCACAAAGAACCCCCACTTCAACTTTCCCTATGTCTGGAGAGGTTTGCTTGTAAAACGTTGAGCTTTGAAAACAACAACAACAACAAAAAAAATCATTGTATTTGATTCAAGGGAAGTATTGATTGTCCTTGAGTTCCCGCAACGCAGATATTGGCAGCGTTTTGTCAGCGCAAAGAGCGAGTAGAAAGATCACAGCAAGGAAATAAATATTCCAACTAGAAGGAAAAGAAGAAGAGCCAAGAAAATAGGTGAGCCCCATCACTCCCTGTCCCACAGCTGCTTCTTCCTAAATGGTCTGTTGACCTGATGTTAATGTTTCCAGTTTACAGTAAGAAGCATTTCCCTTAAACAAGATCCTGATAAAGTGACGCGAGGGAATAGAGGGGGTGGAGAGCAGATTTGCAAAACATGCTGGAGTGAGAACATCGGAACATACCGTGTGTGTCTCGGGAGTGGGAACATGCCTCAGTGTGTGAATAAATATATAATGTATAGACATATGCTCTCTCTTCTCAGAAAGGGAGTTTTTTGAGCAGCTCCAGATTGTGCTGCTCTCAGTAGCACAGCAAATGAAAAGGCAGGACGCTTGCATGGAGGAAGTTGGAGTTGGTGATTGAGGGGCCATAGGTGGTTTGGATGGAGCATCCTTGCTCCCTGAAAAGGAGACTGGTCACGGAGAGGGGTCTTTGGTGTTGCTCAGGCCAGTGTGTGAGGAGCAAGTGATCTATCTGGAGAGACACAATGTGCTCAGGTTGCTCATATTCGTCTTACGGACAAAGGCTAATACTTGGCTAATGGAGAGCAAGTATCCACACAAATTTAGTTGAGAAGAATGAGCCTCGGAAGCAGAATCAGATAAGCATTAGCACAAAGTTATTTGCTAAACGGATTTTTACTTCCAAGAAGCCTGTGCAGAGCTGTTGCCCACTTTTTAATTCCTCTTCTGGCATTTGTTCCCATTTTCACTGCCTCCACAATTCTCCCATTCAAATCGAAAAAGCCACCTCCAAAAGACCAGTGTAACATATTATGTAACATTAGCAGAAATTATTAGCAGCAGTGATATCAATTTTCAGGTGGACATAATCTTTAGTAATAACTTGGGAGTTGTATAAATAGACTATGAATGACTTCTTAAAATTCTTCATCACGGTGCAATGTTATGCCCAGTTGCTTTCATCAAAATTGCGTAATCAGAGTAAATAGTGACTGTAACAAACTTACTGTGAAGAGAATGAGTCTTCATTGTGGTGTATTAATTGTCAAGTTTACTATAAGGTAACAGTCCCTTTTGATTTAATGTTTAATATTTTAATGTAAAATATAAATATCTGTATTTCAAGCATGCTGATAAAAGTAACAATGCAGAATGATAAAGCTGCTCCCCTTGTCACGCCTCTTGCAGCCCCGGTGTCCCTGGAGCTGGAAGCTTTGTGGCTCTCTGAACTCTAACCCTAGCCCTAACAGGAGCCTGGTGCTGAGGTCCCAGCATGATGGGTGACCCATTTGAGAAAGGAAGATGTGGGGGCAGCAATGTTGGTACAGTGCCATGGTGCCCTTGGTAATGTCTTTTGCAGTCCCAGTGTCTCTGCAGCTGGAGGCTGATTCTCCATCTCTGGAGACATTCAAAACCTGCCTGGACATGATCCTACGCAAGCTGCTTTAGGTGAACCAGCTTTGACAGGGAGGATGGCCTAGATCTCCAAAGGTCCCTTCCAACTCCTATAATTCTGTGATTCTGTAATGAATCATATCAATAATTTTTACATACAGACTGTGCCTTACATTTCTCAAAGGCCTTTGCAAATACCAGTTGATTCTCACAGCATGCCTGCTTGGTGGAGGAGTCGTTATTAGTTTTAGTCGAGGGTGAGGATATTGAGATGCAGAGAAATGATGATGCTTATGTAGTTCCTGCTGGGACCCAAAGCGAGGAAGCTTCTGACTCCCAGGTCTTAACTGTGGGACTGTGCATCTCTGTGTGCTTTCTTTGGCGTGGCTGGAAGTGGTGGTCATCATGGACGGCGGCATGAGGAAGGCAGTCTTTGGCTCATGGGACACGGGTAAAGGCAGGAATGATGCACAGTGAATGCTGGAGCTGGTCTCAGTGGTGCTGTGCTTTAAGCTTATAGTCAGGAGTAGCACCCATGCCCTGCACAGGGTTTTTTGACCTCTGGAAACATGATTTTCCATGCAGAAAAGTGGCAGTTTGAGTCCAGCTGAGATTTGTAATTCTCACTCACCCCAGTCCAGGAGGGTAATAGCTGAAGAGTGCTTGAAATACTTGGAAGTCTCTTTTCTAGCGTAGCATCCTACTTGGCATTCACCACATTGCCCGTCTCTATTTTTACTGTTGCCCTCCTTAATTCTACAGTAAATTGTTTCAGCCTTTAATGTCTCTGCTGGTGACCCAAGGATGTGGTTAGTGATGGAGATCTTCTTCAGGGGAAAGAGGCAGGTTACACAGCACGTGCCTCAAACAAGGGAAACCTAATTTATCTTTTGCTCTCATGTTATACTGAATTCAAGGCTGACTCAATGCCCAGAAGAGGGCATTCTCTCAAATTGTATAAAAACATGACATGGTACCTCTAGCCCTTGTGAAGTTTTTTTAGCACATCTTGTTTTGACATCTTACTTGCTGTTTTGAGTGACACTGTGCACTGAGTGGGCCGCAGAGGCACTTGGCTTTTTATTCTGAGACGTTGCATCATTTTCAAACCCTAGAGGGATCAGAGGCAGAAGGTGGCAACCTGGGACCCACAACCCAGCATCAAATATTGCACCTTGGGTCTGTGGCCTTTGGAAAGAGCATCTGCATTTCTCAGGGGCATCCCACAAAGCCAAAGTTTAGCTGTCAAGTTTTAAGGACTGCCAAGCTTATTGAGCAACGTCTTTCTCTTATCTTGTAGATGAGTCTCAGCCACGTCTCTTCTTTTTAATCTTTTTCTCGCCTACCTCCTTATCAGTGTATAGTTCATGCCTTTCCCTGCCCAGATGCTAAGATACATTAAAACTCTTATTTTAAAGATCTTTACCTTAAGGTTTTTTTGATAGTCTATCTAAATAATATTTGTAGTTTCGTTGACTCTTTCAGAGAAGGGTATTTGTAGTAGTGTCAAGAGAACTTTCTTCTACACATAGACTATGCTCTTCCAGCCAGCTTGTGTTCTATTCCTCTAGGCTCTACATCAGGGTTGGGTTTTTTTCCTGTGAACTGGGTCTAGCATGTTTAGGGAATAGTTTTTTTCCCCCTCTTCTTAAGAAAACGAAAGAAAAAGGAAAACATAGCAACGACAGCATGGCAACAGCAGCTGCTGCACAAAAGAAAAATAGGCAAACAGACTTCCGAAACATGTATGCACTGTTATGCTATTTTTACTGGTTGGTGAGTATGTGGGAGTATTATAACAAAATAAGTGAGAAAATAGCTTACAAATAATTCATAAGAAACTTTAGACGAGAACATATCTTAATGACTTCAGCCTCCTAGCTAGCCCTCGTGCTGTATGGGTGTCCGCATGCACAAATGTAAAGGTCACCTCTGATCTATGCTATTTATATATTGCAAATTCATCCGTAGACTTGTATATAAAATTCCATATGAAAAATGATGTCAGTGGAGCATTAAGGTTAAATAACTGGATACTAAAAAGTAAAGAATTGTGCATCCCTGCGTAGCGACTTCAGGATAATTCCATCTCATTGCATCCATCTCTGCTTTTGTACTTTAGCGACAGAGGTTTCCCAGCCGTGTGGACACAGAGGGGCCCCACAGCCTGGGTGTTTCTGGAGGACTTGCAGGAGCTGTACTTGGCTCCTGGCTCCTCTGCTGAGTGGCTGTGGGACCCCAGGCATTTCGCTTCACTTCTCTGAGGACCTGTTTCCCCTTTCACCATTTGTCTGTTTGAAGCACATGGGCGGGAACCTCCAGCTCAGAAACACTCGCATTTGCATCTTTGGGCAGAGCTCAGCTGATGAAGTGACAAAATA
Source organism: Todus mexicanus (assembly GCA_013389965.1). Lineage (NCBI taxonomy): Eukaryota > Metazoa > Chordata > Aves > Coraciiformes > Todidae > Todus > Todus mexicanus. Next base: position 9,068 of record WEIS01086680.1, read on the forward strand.
ATAATAATGTGTGCTGGAAAGTGACTAAATAATTAAGAATAGCGTCGTCTTTGGCTAGCCTGAGAAATGTTATGCTTCACCATCCCCTCCCCAAGATGCCCCACACCCACTGCAGACCAGTAAACTGTGGGGTGTCTTTAAATAAATTCAAAATAATTCATTGANATGTAGGAAACCCATTTCTTCTTGTCTTTCAGTCTCCAGCAATCCTAGTGCTTCCCTACCCTCCCGAGGTGCCAAGCAATGACTAGCTAATGTTTTTAATTCTCATCCTGTAGACTTATTTGTTGGGGAAAGTTTGGTGTATAACTGGTAGGGAAGGAGAGTGGTGAAGTTCTCCAGAGGACATCAGGAATGAGGAAGGAGCAGCTAAAGTGGTTTGGTTCCCTCTGAGGCTTTTTCTTTCAGATTTAGTTGAAAACAAACAAGTGAAATGTGACACTTAGAAGCACTTTGTTTATAGGATTCTTTCTGGTTTTAAATTACTTCGTTTACACATATTTGTCTATGAAACCTCCAAGGAAGCTCATCTGCTTGTTTTCTCATCTGCATCTTCTTTCTGCAGTGTTTTTGCACGACAAAGAATGAAAGTATCTCATGTACATTTATATATACACAAAAAATTGTACCTTAAATCGTAAAATACAGGCTGGTTGAGCAGGACAGAGGTCAGTGATCTAATATAAACCTGACACCATAGTCAGGACGTGCTCTGTATTATGACACTCGTTGTTTGCCAAGATCTTTTCCTGTGGTCTTCTGTAACATCTGAATATATATTAAGTTTCTTCAACCTATTTAGAGCACAAATAGCCTAAATTTGAGGCCTTTGACACACTACCTCTTGACTGTTTTGCTGGTTTGTTTGTATTTTTTGCTCGTGAAAACAATTCTCCAGAGCATCGTTAGGTGTATCGTAGCAGGAACACCTCTGGGCACGCCAGGGAATGTGTGAAATCAGGTTTCAAGAGCTTTTGTTTTCACAATATGTTTCAGCTCTGTAGTGATATATGTTTTCTAGAGTACGAGCCTGGAGCCCCGGGTCTCACTCCTTGGAATGTAAAAAGGTTTTTTCTAAGTTTCAGGGGTTTGCTTGCAGTTGGGTTGTGTCACTCTTAGAAAGTAACAGGGCTGACCGGCAGGGCAAGCAGCACCAAGTGGAAACTGCTGCTGATCTTGGCAGTGATGGCATTGGACAGGTAGGATTAGTACAGGACCTGTGGCAGAGAGGAAAGGTTCCTGCTCCCCGCATGCAGCATCCTGGATCTGCAGGTGGAAACAGTTTATGCACACACATGCCTGGCTTTAAAAAACACCTTTTCATTATAAGCTCCACTGGCAAATGCTCCTTTCAGCTGGACACAAACCACCCCACAGGGTGAGGGAGTGCTGGATGGTGGCTTTATTGCTGCAGTGTCGTAACCGCAGACAGACCCATTATTTCCAGTGGGCCTTAGCCAGTGTGTTCAGATTTGATTAAGAATTTTTTGAAAGATAAGAAGCATTTAGAGCTAAGGGCTGGCTCCAGCCTTAGTTATTTACATCAGGATAGGAGGGGATAAAATCTTTTATTAGTCTCACTGTTTATATATTTTGGCTCTCTGTTCCAATATTGTGGCAAGAAGGAACCATATGTGTTCCTAGAAAGAGAGCCTAGTACAGCCGTTCATCAGCAGAGGAGCTATTAATGTATTAACATTCAGAATAATGAGCAAAACCAGCATGCACCAGAGAGACTAACACGTATCTTTAGTCTGCGGTTTTCAAATGTTTGGAAAATGTTATATTCCTCCATCTTTCTAAAGCTGACTTTCTGCCAGAAGAACTTCTCTTCTGCGGTTAATTTTAGAAAGGTTAAATCTATTTACAAAAGCAAACATAAGCATGGAGTGACGAAAACCAGGAGGATGTGGGGAGTAACAGGCTCCCAGGCTGCAGAGTTCACAGCAGGGGCTGATCTGGCAGGAAAACTTATGGGCATGTCCTTTTCCTTGTCTTCATCTTACGCAGAGTGGGGGATGTGGTGGAGATGATCTGAAGCCCAAGCTCTTTGAGTTGGCCTTTGCTGTGCAACTCCCCACCGCCACCTTTCTCCAGAAGGCCGTGGATAGCATGTGTGTCCGTCTGCAGCTCGCTAGTGGGCTTTAGGGAAGATTGCCGAAAGACTTGGCACAGGAAAAGGGCAAATTTTAAAGAGCTTGAGAGTGGGAGCGATTGCTGGTTGAGCAGCTTGGTTGCCTCGAGGTCATTGCTAATTAGCGTCATCTTGCCTTAAGAAGTGAACATTACATTTTAATGCTGCTATGAAAACCAGTCATGCTGTCTCCATTTTGCATCCCATGCTGCTGCCTGCTTTGCTGTGGCATCTGGAGCGAGCGGCAAAAGGGAAGGGAAGAAAGCGCTCTTAAAGGATGTGGAAGGATGCTGAAGTGGTAGCGGAGCTCAGATGAGAGAGGCTGGAGCATGACAGCTGTTACTGGATCATGCAAAAAGCCTGCCAGCGAAAATGCATCAATTTGTGTGATATCCGGGTGTCTTGTCTTCTGTTTTCATAATTGCATACATGGTGTCTGCATAAATCTTTCCCCCTCCTGCACCTCCAGCGAAAGGAGCTGACTAGCGGATGGCAGCACATCACTGGGAGAACACCAGCAGGAAGAGACAACCAGTCAGATGTGTGTCAGATGGGGAGGGCCAGGGCCCGAGGCAGATTCCTCAGAGGTTGCTCGAACATGGTGCATTCACTAAATAGAAAACCTTTCCTTTTCCCTACGGGAAGAGGAGCATGTTCATCCAGACATGAGAACCAGCAGTGCTGTCTTGCCATGTTCTTCAGGAGGTTAGTGCCAAATGACAGCACAGGCGGCAATAGCAAATGCGTCATAGCCCAAAGGCCTGAGTGTCCCCTCGAGGGACACAGTCAAATTTCTTTTCCTTTTTCACTGAATACTGAAGTCTTCTTATTTATTTTCTCCTTAGCTGCAACCTCTTGTCTCTGCAGCTGTGGGCTTCCTTCTTACGGTGAGATCAGACCTGCTCGAGGAGAGAGGAGTCCTGTGACTCTTTGCTTCACACTAAATTTACCATTAAAAGCCCGTTTTATGAAAGCAGAATATACCCAACCTGTACAACCCAGCTGGCTGATTTCCTTAGTATCTTGGTCTTCAGGTTTTCCTGCCCATGGACTACCAGTCTGCTTGAGTAATTCCAGAAATACAGCTACTGATATCCACCTCCCTCAGAAGTCTTGAAGTTGAGACAGAAATGGTGACATTCTTAAAATAATGTCCTATTCACCCCCCATATAAATCCTGACTTGTGCCTATAGATGTAGCCTGAGAAATGTGTGTCCCTACAGGGAATTTGTGAGCTTTTAAGGGTTAAAACTTGGTCTTGAAGACACAAGAAAAATGCTTTGCGTGCTCAAAATCAACTTTCCTTCTTTGACTTTCTGGGTAGTGACAACTCATGCTCGCTTTGGTCCTGTTGACAGTCGTGCTGATGACAGCGATTTCAAATGAAGAGAAACGAAGAAAATGTGAGCCAGCAAAAAAAGCAAGAGCTCTAAAAGCGCCTTCCTCAACTCACGCTAAGATTGTGAAATTTGGTTATTGATGTTGCAACGGCAGCTGATGTTACTTCCAAAGCCAGCACTTAAATCCCGCTTTGGTAGATCATAACTATAAGCTGCTCGCATAGTCCCAGAGGAAGAGGTGATTATTATCTTTGTGCTCCTGGTGGAGCAGTGGCTTTGGTCTCAGTAGCGCTGTAATGCAGAGCACTGGCTCTGCGCAGAGGTGACTAATATGTGTCACCAATTCCCTTGAATTAAGGCTTAAACCTGCGTTTTAGCCTGGGGTGCCAGACTATGACAAACAAGAGCTAGGAAAGGGTAATGAATAAACATGGTGAGAATTTCAGCTGTACGCTGCCATCAGGTCCATCTGTTACTCCTTCCCCCACAAGCCTTGCAAACTCAATGAGCCGGGAACAGGCATGCTCCATATACTGTCCCATCCTTCAGCCACAGATCTAAGGTCTAATTGTCTGCTTGTCCTTAAGTTTATCACTTATGGTCTCTTGAGTCATTATTGGTCACAGGATCTTCTTGTTCAGTTCTTCAGCCTTCCTTCCGTCCCGCTTATGACAAGACTTCCAGAAGGATACCCAAAAGATGATGAGGATAAACGTATTAATCACATGCTGGTGTCTGCTGTAGCGCAGAGCAGCAGTCGCTCCAGTGAGACATGACGTGTGTTATCTGCTTATTTAACCATTCCCAGCCTCATGTACTTGCCCTCCATCTCCTGCAAAACTAGATGCCCAGCTCTGAAAGAAAAGGGTTCTTTTCCAGTTGGCAGCTAGTAAGTCCTATTTGCACCCTGCATCATGTGCAAGCTCTTCAGTTGGGGTGAGTCTCGGGGTTTCCTGCTTATTTGTTTTAATCCAGAGAAAGCAGAGGCCCCTGGCAGGAGCATGATGTAGAAGCAGCTAAGCAAAGGAACGGCACATGCCTGGTGTGACTCAGTGAGCAGTGAAGGCTCCAACCTAAGTTCTGTCTGTTGGTGAGCGGTGGTTTGCTCTGGGGAGTGGAAGTCTATCTCCCAGGCAACGCAGCAGCTTGCAGAAAGTTGCTGTCAGAATTCACCGTGGTTTCAGCCGTCTCTTGTCAATGCAGGATTTTGCAAACTTAGCTGCTCATGTTCTCTGGTAGACCTTGTGCTCACAACTGCAGTTCACAAGTAGAGATTCTCCCTGCTTTGGGAACTAGGCCATCTTCATTGAAGCCCACACAGATGATTTTTTTGCATTTCTCCCATAGTTGTTTCTTTCTCGCGTTCCAGAAAGTCCACATTCTTGGTTCTCTGCTCCTCCATTGCTTCCAGCTCTCCTAGCAAGGGAGATGGAGAGAAATGTGAGAAGCAACTTGTCTGCTTAATGAGATGAGTTCCCTGTCTGAATGAGGTGTTCTTGTGCTCTGGGTTCTTTTGCCAGTCCCTGGTATCTCCTTCAAGTTGTCTGTCAGCTCTCCTGGGAGAGAGGTCTGGGACCTGGTCAGAGTTGCACCTACTTTTCCTTTTGTGCCAAGCCACCACGTTCAT
>WEIS01086681.1:0-20508 GCA_013389965.1 Todus mexicanus
AAGGCAGGAGAAACAATTGTCAACAATACATAGGTAAAGGAATATTTCCCTCCTGGCCCATTTCAGTCCTGCAAAATCACCCAACAACCCACAGCCTAAAACTAACGTGGAATGAAGATACAACACTGGCAAATTTGGGTGGTGTTTACCACACCTTTTTATCAGAGAGCTTTCCAGACGGCAGCTCTTCACCTTGACTCTGCTGTAGCTGGTACCACTGTAGCTACATGAGGTAGAAAGACCACCCAGGGCAGGTAAGGCTCACGGCAAAGAGCTCCGACAGCAGTGAGCTAGCTACTCGCTATAAAAGCATTCAGGGCAAGCCAATATAACATTAATAAGATCCATGAGCCACCTCCTCACTCCCAGAGATCTCTAGATGGGTAAACAGAGACTTCCACAAAATTGAAGAGATAGCAATGACTTGTTTTAACTCAACACAATCAGCCCTGACCCGAGCAACATCACTGCATGAAGTGCTGTCCTGTGAAGAGTTGGAGTATGACAAGTGTGTGCAGTGGCCACAAGGAGTCAGGGTAGCCACTGAGAAAGCTCTTGAAGCTGCTCACAGCTCTTGCAGGGCAAGCACCCCCTGGGACACTGCTTCCCAGCAAAGAGAAGTGACTTATTGCACCCGGCCTGAGATTAAATATATCCCGTAACTGTCCAACAAGCAGAACAAGGGAGACCTCACGTCCTTGTCAGCTTCAACAAGGGTTTACTGGGAGGCTGCACAGAGGTTTGGGTTGATTTTTTTTTTCCAAGGGAAGCATTTATGATAACGCAGTTGTGCCATATCTACAGAGTTTCACCCAAATCCCAGCAAGTCCCACTCTGTGTGTGTGGAAGGCTGCAGCTTCCAGAGATCCTGGCCATGCGCTGCCCCCAACTGCCCTACCACAGTCCTTCAGAGACAAGGCAAAATCACCAGGTTTGCATGTGCCAGGGAGATGACAGGGAGCAGGACAAGGAGATAATCGAACAGTTCCCTTGAGTCGAGGGAATCAAAACGCTACCCATCCATCCCATGAGTGTATATACGGAATTTCTCCAGCAGCCTGACGAGATATCTCCTTGATTCTCACAAAATATTCATATTGCTGCTTTCAATCTCTACCAGTCAGCCAACCAGCAGACGGGGCTGGGAAAGGTTGCGGTGAGAAGCTCTGCAGGAAAAGACACAAAACAACCGTAAACTCCAAACTGTGGCAAGAGGAATAAACCCTCCATTTATCTCTTGTTTTGGTGTAATGCGACCACTGGGATTTATTACCCTGGGCATATCTGGTGTCATGTGAGAATCTCTGTGCCTGGGATGAACGTGGCTGGCTGGCAGGCCACAAAGCTGCGGCGGCTGATGAACTGATTAGGCAGAACACAGCCTTTCTTCTTCTCCCTGAAGTCTTTCCTCCGCTTTTCCCAGATACTTTGTGCTCTTACCCGTGTCCACGGTAGCTTATCTAAGCTCGTAATCCTATGTTACAATCCCATCAAAGACATGGTCTGTAAAGTTTAGATGCCTTCGCACACTTTTACAGAGCTACTCAAATACAAAACACGGAGCATCCATCCGTGCCTCTGAAAGTTTCTTCCTCTATCCTAGTGGAGCTAATTCCCCATAGGTCATGGAAAGACTTATGTACAACTGTCCATGACACAGGAGAGCAAACTAAGCAAAACATGTTGATTTTTTTATGATGCGTATTTTTTGAGCACTTAAAAATCTACCAGACATCTGGGTTTGGCAAAAAATGAAGCCACACTGTCCACGGGGATATTTTTCTGTGAAATATATTCTTCCATCATCCAAGCTGACACACCTTAAATGCCTCTATCCCAGTCACAAACCACAAGGAACCTGTTCTACTCATCCCGTAATTAAGGAAACAGAACGTAATGGACAGCTCTAAGAGCAGGGGAGCTTTGGTGGTGGTAACTTGCTCGGGGACTATGGCTACGTCGGGTTTGATTCTATGTCTAAGACACCAAGAAAAACCAAAACCACTCAGGCTTGCAAGTGAAAGAACCTTTGCCACAACTCCATTGCACCATGTGTTGCATCACACCTCTGCAACTCGCTGTTGTACACAGGCCACTGGCTTTCAGATCCTGTCTTCAGAAGACACGGTTATACCATCCCCATCTCCACAAATTTAACTCGTCATCACACAGAGCATCTCTCTGAAAATCCTACTAAATTCCTTTAGCGAGAAGAGTGTTAAATTAGTATCAAATCCCTTTCCAGCGCCATATAAGAACTTGGGTTTGAGTTGGTTTTGTTTGTTTGTTTTTACAGCTGTTTGAGTCCAATGCAGCCACCCAGCCCCACAGGCAGAACTGACAGCATCCCTTCACAGCTCAGAGCACGGGTGAAGATCATCATCTTGGTTCTGTTGTCCACCCTTTGGTCTCCAAACTTCACGTCAGAGAGTGGTGCAAGTTTTCCATTCCTTAGTAGGTATGAGGATGCAGTGAAAAATTAATTACCTGCTGGATTTGACTCCTTTCTATCATTCAAAACCAATATAGGCTTCTGGTTTTACTGCACTACAGGAAAGTGTGATGCTGAGCAAAACTAAACATTATTTTAGTATCATTTTTTTGTACAAGGAAGTTTCTTTACATTTTACAAGAATTTTCCAAATCCAAATTTTAGTGAAAATGACAGAAATTCCCCCACTGACTTCTCTTCACTTCGAATCTGATATCGAGTCTGCTGTTTTCTTGAGCACTGTGAAAAGCCGGGCGCAGGATGAAGCTCTCTGCAGCTCTATTTATTCAGCTTGTGTCCTGACAGCTTGAGAAAAAAATCCCCAGTTACTCGTCTTGTGAGGAAACAAGCTGAAAATAAACAGCTCGCAGAGCACCAAAGGAAGAGGTGCGATTAAATGCCAGCATTTTATACCTCTATTTCGTCTTCCTAAAGTCACAAAGACACGAAGATTTTCTATCTAAGGAGAAATGCTTCCCATAAAACTCAATAAAAATATCACCAGCAGCCCTCTGTTGAACAGAGCTGGGTCTACACAGCGTTCTTTAGGAAAAACCCAGTTTAAATTCCAGAGGACCTGTGGACAGCTCGGGTCACTAGAAGTTTGGAGGCCATTTGTGAAAGAAGCCAGCCTCTGTATCTAAACACACCACAGCAGCATGAAAGAGGAACAGCATTCCCAGTTACACCACTCTTCCCTCTGTTCCTTTCTGAAACAGCCAGTGGAGTGAGAATCCCACATTCCAGTGAAGTTAGCCAAGGTCCAGGAAACCTCTGGACTCAAGGCAGCCTCAAGATTTCTCTAGCCACAATACTTGCAATTCTTCTGCCTAACAGGGAGTTTCAAAGCCAAGCTTAAAATCATTGACGTTGTTAGTCTATGGAGTGCTAATATTTTTCTCTCCTCCTTCTACAAAAAGGAGTTGATGACCAGTCAAGTGCCAGAGACAAGTGTGACCTGTGTGCCATAATAAATCAGGTGCCAGGAGCGGCTGGAGAAGGTTTGGGAAGCATACTGAAGTCATTCTTGAGTTACTCCTGGGTTATAGGGCCTACTCTAAAGATTTTTGACCCCGTAGCACAGGCATTTATTTTCAAAGCCTCCAACAGTGGCAACGACAAGAGGGCAGAGAAGGAGGGAATATGAGCAGTTGCAGGTCCCGCAGAACAAGACCACACGGCCTCTGTAGATCTCCACAGTGAGGATCAGTGACTCCGTCGTGGAGTTTTTGTCAATGTCTAACCGTCGCTAGAAATCTGATTCTTATTTTCTATATATTGTTCCTGCTGCATTATGGAAAAATGCTGCTAGGACTAAATTTGCCCTTTTGTTACAAATTCCCCTGGAATTATATCAAAAGTTATAGCTGCGCTTTGTAGACGATGGGATTGGTGCGATTGCTCAAACTTAACTTTTCCATTGTGGGCTAAATTTAAACAACATATTTGGTCTCCAGACCACATTCCCATTCCCGCATTCATTTCCATCTGTCATATCATCTCTGTACTTGACCTTGAATATTGTTGCAGCTTTGGAATACAGCCTTTCTGTGGTTTTTTCCCAGACCACAACTTGAACATGTATCTTTTGTGGCCAAACATGAGGCAGAACAGGCAAGACTCCCAACTCCCATGAACAAGACAAACCAGAAGCTCTGGCAGAGATTCCACTGAAGTCAACAGAAGCCACACGTGGCCACTCACCTACGACTTTGAAAGTGTTTTTCTTAGTCATTATTGGGGTCAAAAGAACATAAGTGGGCTGCGTTTGTCATAGATCAGCTTCTGGCAGCAAAATGAGTAAAGCGAGCCTGGGACAAGGACATCTGCTCAAACATCATCCCTCCACCACCGCCACGCTCAGTTACTGCCCTTCCATTCTTAATGCAGCCTCTTACAATTCAGGTTTCCTTCTGCAGTGGCTTATATTTTCCACTTAGTACATTTGAACAAAGACGTTTGCTTGACTTTTGGCCTGAAAACTACTTTTGTTTTGTTGAAGGTTTTGAAGAGGGTACATTACAATTTTTTTACAGGGAAGAACAAAGGAAAAGAAAATAATTCTCTTTGTCATGTGTTCTTTTGACTTCCAGCTAACTAGAAAAGCCATATTCTTGAGTATTGTTTTCTCTTGTTTTTTAAAGTGTTTTCCATCGTTTCCCATGAAATCCTCAGATAAAATATCTCCGAATCTGCTTGTCGGTAAGAAGATGGCATCTGCTCCTTGCAGGGAAAAAAAGATTGCTCTGCTCTTGATAAATGTGGATAGGCATGACAATTAATGACAAAATTGAATGATATAGTATTTAAAAGGAAACAGCGCATTTATAGGAGAAAAACAGGGTTCTCCTTTTGCTCTGTCCAAACAAGAACTGTGTTATTTTATGGATGCATCTTTTCATCGTTGCCAGTCTGCACCTGGAGCACCCTTATGCCAGGGTAAGCGATATTCCTGCTACTGGTGCAGGGTTAATATTTGTAGTGAATTTAAAATAGGATATTCTCAAAAGGAGCGCTCTAAAGTCATGATTCCTTCCCATTTTAGGGGTACGTACATCTCTGCTGACAGACAGACAGACAGACAGGCATGGAGTCTGGGGTTTTTTCCTCTTATCCCTGTTTCTTACTGACTCCTATTGCAGCTAAATCGCTGATATGATTTTCTTACAAATGTAAAACACAGCGAGGACCTTAAATCCCAACCTTCCTTTTATTGCCTGTCCTTTTATTGCTGAGTTTCTGAGAGATAAAATAAAAGGCAGCAAATTCAGCGGAGCCATGAAGGAGAGCGAGACATCAGTTCCCAGATTACATCACTGGCTGATTCCATCTTCTCCCAGACCAAAATATATTCTATTGAGTTTGATGTGCCAGCACCAGAAATTGGGAAACACATCAAGACAAATATTGGAAAAAAAGCAAGTACACGTTGTTGCTCTGAGATAGGATTGTTTAAAACATGACCAGTTATGCAAATAGGAAACATATTGCCTGAGATATGTGAAATGCAAAGCACAGCGACCAGCAGAAGTGAAATTGGGCAGTCAGATCCCTACCTGTACCTTCTTAGCCCAGCTCCTTTGGCATCGTGCAGCTATGTCCCTTTTAGATGAACTAAAGAGCTGGCCCACACGTGAGTAGAGATAAGATGCGACTATTCTTAGGCAGTACTGGAAACCTGTGATGCCCAGTAAAACTGCTGCTCTGGATTCACAGTGTTCCTTGCCTTTTTTTGTCCCTTTAATTACGCTTTGCTCTCTGTTCCCAACAAAATTCCCTCAACTCTAACTGAAGCAGCCTGTGACCCACAACACATCCACACAGCCAGTCAGAACAACAGGACTTACTGTATTTCAATAAATTATCCCCGCTAGCTCTTAAATTCCATTCCTGAGACAGTTGTACCCGGGGAGCAGTAAAGTTTTGCAGAGCTGAAAGTTAAAACTGCGCGCTCTTCTCTCTACCTTTCCTTGGGATTTGGCACTCACTTATTTATTGTGTCAGTAAAAATCCCACCCTCTTCACCCCCCCCCCAGCAAACAGTTCCTGAAGGCTCTGCACATTAAGGACGGTGGCAGGGTGGAGTGAATCGGAGAAAACTGTGAAAAATTATTGGTCTTTCTTCAGCTGCAGCTTCCCCGGAGCTACGGCTGATGGGTTGAGCAAGATGACCACCTCAGACACAAATGGGAATGTTCAAAGCTGATTTGACTGGATCAGCACTGAGAGCACAAAACAATAGCTGCTAGTGAAGCTGTCATGCTTGTCTTGTGTGCTCCCCACGGCCAGAGCTGCTCTCATTTGTTGGGCTGAAAGGGGGTTCACAGGAGCATGGCCAACACTGGTGAAGGTTCATATCCACATATACCCAAAATCATCTCCAGAAATGAACACTGCTTCTCGCTGTGAACACCACGCTATACATGCCCGAAAGGAAGCTGACAGAGGAGAGCAACGAGANCTGTCTCTAAGCTCTTTTAATTAAGTGGGTGCTATAAAGGAGAAGGCACAAAGAAAAGCTAAAGATGAGGCTGCAGCACATAGATCAGACAATATTTATCCATTTATCAGGCAGCTCAGATGAGCAACAGATGAACACAGCCAGCAATGAAAGCAAATAGTGATGGTCAGTTCAAAGGAGACTTGGATCCATGTTTGTGGAAGAAACCAGAAGCTGCAACCACCAATTGAACTTGTTAGTTCACAGTGGTGATGGATTGGTTGATTAGATTTTTTCAGGGTTAATAAGGGCAAGCCTCAATGGGTCAATAATCTTCTCTCATCTTGTATACATTCCTTTGGCGTGTAAGCCAACAATGCTGGACAGTCAGAGGAAAAAAAGAAAAAACCCAGAACATGCGATGAGTGAGGCTCATTGGTTTCTCTGCATCTGCTTTATCTTCTCGTGTGTTTGACAGGATGAGCTGTGGATTCTGCGGCGAAGCCTGAATCTAAAGCACTGAAGAGCAACGCATTTCATTTTGACCCGAGCACATTTGGGTGGTATAATGATGAAAGGCAAGAAGTAGAAGTTACAATGAAAAGTAAAGAGGCAACTGAGAAATATAAAAGCCTAAGGTCTTCACCTTTCTCCCTTCTTTTCCGCGGAATGGAAAAAGAAGTCACGAAGAACATGACACCACTCAAAACAAACATGTCCCACAGTGCGTCAGGGGAACCAGTTTATTTTACTGCAGTCTCACCTGACTGTAAATAGACAGAGTGTGAAATCAAAGCAGAACTGCAGCAGAAGAGTCTCAAGAGAGAACAAAGAGGCAGAATTTGCAGAAACATTCGTCCAAGAGAGAGCAAACACCTCAAAAATTGGACCTTGAGCAAGATGTAGATCCTTGCATCCTCCTAGGAATAACTGGGAATGGGAGGAGACTAAGGCAAGCAGCCTTCAGGGAGGTGAAAACTAGCAGAAGGTGCATCCTCTGGCAGAGAAAGGAAAAGGAAAACAGGCAGGCAAGGAGAAGGGCTGAAGTTTCTCCATTGTACAGAGGGTGGTAGAAACTATCTGGCTGCTCAGAGGATGAAAACAGACTCTGGGCTGGTTTTCAAGGAGAGGGGCACTGAACAGGGGTCTTCAAGCGGCAGATCTGAAGTCTTAAAAAAACCCCAACCCTCTCTGTTAAAAGTAACTAGATTCAGTAACCACACTTCCACAGTTAATTCTCATTTTCTTAAACAAGGAAAGTGTTCCTGGAAATATGATTCTTATTGTTACTTAATGTTGATGAGCTACGCAACCAAAACTAACTAGCTCTGGAATGGAGAAGTTGTTCCTCTTTTAAAAACATGGCCCCTGGAAGAAGAACTGCTGGGGATCAGTGCTCCTTCCTGGGATAAACGCGGGAAGGTCTCGTTTGGGAGGCTACAAACCCACCCAGGAACCACTGCACCTTTACATCTCTCTATTAATGCAGGAGAGCAGAGTAACTGCAATTTTTCTTAAAAGGAGAGGCAGCAAGAACAAAAGAATGACTTCCCAATTGCAGAGTAGCCGTTGAAAGGTTTATGAAATGAAGGTCATTCCAACTTGTCTTTACTTGGCCTGAACACCCCAGGGCTGATCTATCCAAGTGATTTCTGTCAGCAGGTAACAACAGCCAGTTTAGACTGTCTCCTGCTTTGGCCTTGATCCCTCCATGGACTCAGTCCTATCTGAACACAAATAGTAATAAGTTCAAGATATTTGCAGTTTGCCAAAGTACAGTGGAATGAAGAGCCGTGAAACTCTTAAAGATGGATTGTCAGCCTTCAAGAACTAAGCACAACCCTCAAGAACATGTGAACGAGTGCTCCAGATCTCAGAAAAGAAAAACTAGTTCCCCGAGTAGTTGCTGTGGTGATTCAGTTTCATATGTAAAGGGAGAGATTATGACTATGAAGCAATCTTAGAAAATAAAAATAAAAATCTCATTGTTACATACTACTGGGGGTTTTTTTCATATATAGAATTCATTTTGATACCTGTTGATAAAAGTAAGCGTAGACATGTTAGCCATAACTGATTCATGGAGAGACCCCAGATGCTGTTACACCAGACTTAAAATAAATGTTTAAACAGGTGAGTTTAGGAGCTATCATTTCACTTCTTTAACCACAGAGGGTTCCTAACCTGAGTATTTTTGTTTAGGCTGTGAAGCGCAGAGCAGATGAAGCCTCACCCTAATTGACTGAAGGGGGAGGAGGAGGAAGATAAAAATTAAATAAACTAAAAAAACCCACATTGATTTCATGGAGCTGTAGCTCCGTCATCAAGGAGAAGCTGCTCCAGTTGTTTCCTGCGCAGTGCCGGCAATGCAGAGATGCTTTAACTCAGACCAGTTCCTGCTGGACTGCCTCGAAAAATTGTCACGGGAACTGCAAGCAGACATTTTGCAAATGGCAAAACTTGCTCCCAGCTAAGTCACCAATTTGCAGCCTAACCCCATGCAGGGACATCTAAACCCTAGAGGGAGATGCGATTCCAGAAGTTCTGAGTCACCCAACTATTGTTGCAGCTATTCTTTCTGCCCCGGATTTTCCATTTGTGGGTTTTGCATTTTTTCAGCAGGTTTGAAAGGTATTGTTTTCATAGCAACTTTCTACAGGGGTTAGAGCTCTTTTACCAGCTCTAACTAGAAGGAAGGAAAGAGAAGAAGAAATTCCCAAGAGATCTGGACAAGTTTGGCTAAATTTAAACACGGCTGAATTAGATTACATCATTGAATCGCTGAGAATTGTTCATCAAAGCAGAGTTTCCCCAAAACAACCACGAGAGATTCCTGAAGGCACAGCTCTGTCTCTTTAAACACCAACTCCAAAGCGGAGTACCGAAAGTACTGAAGTAGAAGTGAGAACAAATGTCAAGCCCTTGGGATTAGAATTTCATCCAGCAATAACATGTTAAGGTAGGAAGGTTAGATCTGAGAGGTGCCAACAAGGGTAGGGGCCAAGTGGAGAATCCTGGTGATGAACAGAGGTCGCAGAAACAAAACCTTTGGCATCAGAGACTGAGGGGACGCAAGCAGAGCAAGAAGTCTGCGTGTCCAACTGCAATGAAACTCAGAGGAACCGAGACTTTTGGAAAATGCTGAGTGTCCAAACCTGAGCACAAAACTAATTGAAGAAATTGAATTTGAGAAGTTCAAGCAAACAAAGCGCAGACTCTCATATTTTTAATTTGTGCAAATGCAGAAAAACACCGTGAAATTAATCTGTTCTGCACTGGGTGGTACCCGAGTCCCCAGAGTTTTAAGCACTTTATGACCGGTCTTTCTGTAAATTATAGAAATTCAGCTCACAGTTGGCTGACAGGTGTCCTATTTACTGACTCAAAAAGGGAGTTCAGATGTACTTTTTTTTTTAAAAAAAAAAAAAAAGGGGAAGGAAGAGCAAAATACGGGATAGAAGTTTGGTGGTGGTGGGTTTTTGAAATAAAAACCAGCAACTATTATGTTCTAGTGATGGTAAAAATCAGTCAGACTGAGAATAAAAGAACGTATTTGCTTTTGTAGGAATTTATGGGAAAATAAATGAAAAAAAAACCATTACCTGATGTTTTCTTATTCTTTCCGCAAAGGCCACGTACTGCCTAGAGTGCACAGCCACATACGAAAGAAGTAAATTCAGTGGAAAATAAGGGAATTTCTTACAAATGTACTTTAGGAACAGGGGTCAGACCCTTAGCTGGTGTAAACCAGTAAAGCAACGTCAGCTTCAGAATGAGAAAAGCGATTTGTAGTAGATGTTGGTCTGAGTAAGAGAGAGCCCAACTAAAATAATAATAAAGGACACATACCTCTAAGAAATGCATTTCCTTAAGTACCTACGATAGGAATGTGTGTAAGGACAGCATTTTCAGTCCATGCTGATGTCAACAACAGATCTGGTAGCCGCAAACTCCAGGATTAAACTCCTCCCTCAGTCATGCTCCTGTAGCTGACATGACAAATGCTCTAGAAGTCAAGACCTCGTGCTGTCTGCCACACGCAGTCCTACCTCTCATCCCTCTGAAAAGTAACAAATATTTCAGGGAAAACTTCAAATAAAGAGGTGTCTATGATTCTTAATGGACAGTTGCTTCTTTGCCTTTTTTATTAAGCCCATTCATTTTTAACTCTCTCTATAGATGCAGAGTGACTGCGGATAATCAAGCAGCTAAAAGCACAGCATGTGAGGCAGGGCACGGATCATTAGATTGTTACAGATCACTTTTGAAACATCATTGTCAATGCAAATCGTGAAAACAATCCAAATGTTGATATATTAAAAAAAAAAAAAGCTTTCGTTTTATCCCAGGGAGGATATATTGAAGTTTAGGCTTCACCTAGAGATGTTTAGAGAAGGTTTTGGGTGTTTATCCTACAGAGCCACTGGGAGAGAAGGGCTTGTCCAGCAGGGAAAGCTGCCACCAGACGGGTCCACAGAAAATCCGGCCGCTCACCAGCCTGCTCTGCTCGGTGCCTGAACCTTGGTGCCAGGAGTAGTCTCCCTGCACTAGGTTTAAACAGCCTGTGTCCTCCTCAGATGAGCTGTGCATCCAAGCTGGTTTCGATATAAAGCTAGAGAAAAAGTTTGGTTACATCCTCCTCATCCTGATCTCGTCGCAATGAAACCAAAGCTCTGTGCACACACAAGGTCGCAGGATCAAAGCGCTCAGATGAAAGTTAGAAAAACACCCTTTTGGGTTTTTTTTTTTTTTCCTCTTTTAAAAACAAACACTGAAGTGACTCGAGAGGGCAATTAGAGGCGAAACAGATTCCATTTTGCTCACGATCCCAAAGCTGGAGGCAAACTCTGCAATGCAGCAGGGCAGTTTTCTTTAAATGACAGCAAAATGAGAACTGTCCTTTACTAGAGAGCTGCCGTGCAGCAGGAGCCCCACCAGGCTATGGGGGCTCACTGCTGAGGGCAGGACACAACCCATCTCCCCGAGCCCGGCAGGATTAGCACCAAGAAGCAAACAGGAGAGAACCCAGGAGAGGCTCTGGCAGGGCCACTCTGCTGCGATTAACCCAATATTAGTCCTCTTCAAGACACAGGAGGTAGGAGCCATGTCATCATAGAATCATCAAGATTGGAAAAGACCTCCAAGATCATCAAGTCCAGCCTTCTACCCAACACTTCCACTGTCACTAGACCACGCTCTGAAGTGCCACATCTACTCACTGTTTGAATACCTCCAGGGATGGGGACTCCACCACCTCCCTGGGCAGCCCGTTCCAATGTTTAACTCCTCTTTCGCTAAAGAAATCTTTCCTAATATCTAATCTGAATTTCCCCTGGCGCAACTTGTGGCCATTTCCTCTTGTCCTGTCATTAGTTATGAGGGAGAAGAGGTAGCACCTGCATCTCTTCAACCTCTTTTCAGGTAGTTGTAGAGAGCCATAAGGTCATCTCTCAGTCTCCTCTTCTCTAGACTGAACAAACCATTCAGCGTGCAACGGTTGCTACCAGCCGAGGACAGCAGTCACAGACACCGACCCCAGCACGGCACACTGGGCCTGACCACCGGCTTCTCAATGAGCCAGAAAAATTACAATTTTCTCTTGGATTATTGAACATACATTGAGTATCTTCTTATACACAGGACGACACCTAACTGCGTAACCTCAGTGGTCCCAGTCTTTTATCTTTGTGTTAATTTCTTGACCCCTTTGGTTCTCCCTCTTGCTTGTGGGATGAAAGCGAATCTATGGAGGGGAGGGGTCGCTGCCAAAGGTCATCTATATTTAATGCGGTTTCATGTGCTGGGTCATGTAGCATTCCCAGGCTGAAAAGAAGGCTCTGTGGCTGAGACTTGAAAAAAACCCCACAAGTTGAAGGTGGTGAGCAGTCACACCACAAGCAGTTGTCAATCAGCTCTTACCAGGCCTTCCAAGTTTTTTCAGAATAACCAGAAAAGTTGGAAGGTTTCCTCTAAATGTGCCGTTCTGTTTCAGAGGGGGAAAAAAAAAAAGCCTTTGGATGGTTCACATTGATTTCATTCGAAACAAGGCCACAGGATTCGCTTATTCCCAGTAGGATGAACTCTGTTAATTCACTAAGCTTACTTACATGGCAAAGGATTTGCTATTACACATCCCACACCAAACAGAAAAAAATAAAGGCAGCCTGTTTCAGCTGCTGCAGAGCGTACTACACATCGCAGCGCTTCCTGAGGTTCCCGGCTCGGGCAGCGTTCTCACTCCGGCGAACACGGCAGCACGTGTTTGGTTTTAAGCATGTGCTTTGCAAGTCCCTCGGCGCAAGCACACATGGCTGACGGGAGACTTCGGCCTCGACTGGCGTGTTCCTCTGAATCCAGGCCAGGGGGTACTTGAGCAATTCCAGCAAGGCGTTTTAGATGTCCCTCTGATGAGAAAAAGATTTGCTTTTCAAAATGTCAGGCTCTGCAGTGTTTATGTACACAGCAGAGACTTTGCAGCACCTGCCATGCAAATTAGAGAGAGAAGGAGGTAGGGACACGGAGAGCGTCAGGCCTGCTGGAATTCAGGCACGCTTAATTTTTCCATAATGCGACAGCGGTCCCTGCCATGAAGTTTTCTGTGCACGCAGAACTCCAGTAGAATAATGCTCTTCGTGGCTACAGCCGCCTACAGGCTCCAGGAAAGCTTGCTCGTGCGCAATCTGTAGTTTAGACTCACGATGGAAGCAGAAAGTATCATTTGTAGAGATCAAAGCTGTAAGTAATCAAGAGAGACCTATAATGCAAGAGACCGAGTTCCAGCCATAACTCACGTACCAGCAAACACCAGAGCTTCAACAGCCAAATCTGCTTCCTCCAGATTTACACTAGCATTAAGGCAGGCCAAAATATCCCCCATTTTAGCCAGTCCTGCCTATCTGTCAGACTCTTGGTGTTCAGAGAATACACTGAACCACACCCGCACACGTGTGTACACACGTTCACATAAAACCAGCGAGCAACCGAATGTTTATCAGCAGGGTCCAGCCAGAAGTGGATCTTCCTGCAGACCAGGCTGAGAAAGCTACAGCATTAACCCAGGAAGGGTACGTGGAACCTGCATCACGCCTGCATTTCTCTGAATCAGGAGAAAAACACAAACCAAAGACATTTAATGAACCGCTCTCTCCTTGGAATGCTAAATCTTTTCAAATCCAAGGCACTAGGCAGCATGTAGAACTGAGTTTTGCAGATGCAAACGCCCTCTCCATTTCCTATGGCATCACACCCCCTTGCCTGAGTTAAGTCTATGTCACAGTACTCTGTGCTGCCCTCCCACTTTCTCCAGTGCTTAGTCTGCAGCAGACTGGGCATCTCAGAGGTGTAAATCATACTTCAGAGCCCACGGCTCATCATGAACAGGATTATTTTGGCTCTCCTATTTCCATTTCAACCCCCCACACGCAAAAAAACAGAAGTGACTTTAAAGGAGATAATGATTTCACATACAAAAGAAAGAAAATGAGGTGGACAATTCTCATATTACAAGCAACGTGTTAAATTCCTCAGCAATTTCTTATCATAGCACGTGTGCCATCCTCTCTGCTTTCATTCTTCTATTTCCAGTGCAGGCAGCCAACACATCGTGCTATGGAGACACCAAAAACTACAGCGCAGAAGGAACTAGCAGGAAAAGGTGCATCTTTTACCCCTCGTTCCCTCAACACAACAGAGATCCTCCAGGAACTCCCAAGGCCCCAAAGAGGGCTGGTGCCATATCTTCAAAGCTGAAATGTCTTGAACTCCAACTAGTTTAGGTGTCAGGAGGAGCAGAAGGATCTTGTTGCACTGCGGTTCACAGAACCCCAGAATGGTGGGGTCTGGAAGGGTCTTCTGGAGATCATCTCATCCAACCCACCTGCTAAAGCAGGTTCACTATAGCAGGTTGCCCAGGATCAGGTGGGTTTTGAAAGTCTCCAGAGAAGGAAACTCCACAAGTTACAGAAATGCTGTCAGGGCTGAGGAGGCAGCCGTAGCATCCAAGTGTCCTCTCTCATTTGTTACTAATAAGCAAGATTTCCTGGGCAGGGACAATCAGCCTTTGACACACAGAAGAAGAAAGGCTAAAAATGTCACCGACGTGCCCCGCGGCTCACATTTACAAAGGGGCATTTTTGCTGCCACATGGAGATAGGGTTGGAAAAAGCCTCCTCTTGTTGGCATCCACAGCCAGGCACGCACACACAGACACACAGTGCGCAAAATTGTTTGAAGAGCTTGTGGTCTTGTTGTTAAATGAGTTGTGAATGTTTCCCAAAAGCCCAAACATTAGACAATGGCAGCACATTGCTGAAGAATGTTTAAGGGATTTAGGCTGATCTGATAATTGCCTGGTAAGACAAAAGCAGAAACATCTTACAGAAATAAAAGACGGGGGTTTGAATGAAGTTTCCGCCCTCCCCCCCCAAAAAAAATAATAAAAAGAGTTGATCTTTAATTTTTAAGATGACATAGCATACGCTGGGAAGAATCAAAAACACTGACAACAAGATAAAGATAAAAACAGAAAGGATCTTCTGTCAGGAGATCAAATCCCCGTTTAGACACCCTTTCAGAAGACAGAAAACTAGAATCCTGGAGTAAATCTCCCCACTTGCTCCGAGCTGTTACAAGACACCCAACCAAGAGTGATTTTCATTTCGTACACTCCAAAATCAGGAGAGTGATGTGAACACAGACGAGTTGAACTTTCATTTTTTCACCCCAAACTTCCTAGGTGAAGCAGCCAGGAGGCGCAGAATTTAGACAAAACACTGCTTTGTGCAAGAACTGCAACTCTGGTCTTGTTTCCACAGTCAAAACCATTTAAATTGGAGTAGGATGAATCCAACAACAAAAAAAAATAATAAAAATACATCTGTGAACATTTCCTGGCCTGTTAAAACGCTTATGTTCCTGCACTTCCACATCAGTATTCTGCGCATGTCCCACCCCCGCATCCAGACAAAAGGAGTGGCCTCTGGCTCAGATGGTCCCTGACCAACAAATCCTCGGAGGCCGGGCAAGTACAACTGGAGAAAGATCACCTTATTCTTATTATCTTCCTCCGGCCCAGCTGTCGGAGACAGAGCGCTGCTATCCCAGCCAACACAGCTCATTCTACAAACGTTCATGCTGGGAAGCGAGCTTTAGTTTGATGAGAAGAGGGTTGTGTGTAGCATCAACCTCCTTGCTTGCACACATGCCAGAAAGGCTGAGCACACCCTGTCAGGAAGGAGGAACAGCAGCATCTGAGCGCTCAGCCCTGGCTGAATATATTGAGAAAAACATTTCTAAATAGTGAAAAATTCAAAATCCGCCTATCACTAAAACAAGCAACATGTAACCGTGAGCACTACACACTGAAGAAGAACTAAAATAAAATCAAATGCTAAACATTATCATTCTACTAGTAGAAAAAGAAAAGTTAATACATTCCTGAACATTTATTTGCTCTTCGTAAGGAAAAAATCAGAGCCTACCAACCCCCTGAAAACCTCCCTGTGCTCCGAGAGCCCTCTGAGGAGCAGCACCGGGATGTGTGGTGCACATACACGCATCGTAACCGAGCTGCTCTGTAACAAGTAAAGACTATAAACTACAAGGCTCTAGAGAAGGTGGTAACCGAATGAAAGTCTTGGAAGACTCCACCCCAAGCAGCATGTGTCATATCACATGCGCAATATCACAACGCAAAAAGCACTGCTCTTTTATATTAAGCCCAGCAGTACGTTCCAGGTTGGAACTCTACGATTTCCTTCAATCCTACTTCTATTAAGCAGGAGAGAAAGGAACAAATCAGATGGCAATCGCCTTAATTCAGTACAAACCTCGTGCAGCATTTTAACAAATATTTACTGCAGATCTGGAGAAGCTGTTCCTCTCTTAGATTTGTGATCAGCTGTAGTTCCCACTCCCTAGAGCTAAAATGTACATCTCAGTAAAAAAAGGGCAAAGAATAGATAAATAAATTCACATAGGAGATGGGAAAGGCAAGGAATCCAAATTCCCTGAATACACAACCTGGTTTTCCACTAGATGCATTTTAATTACATTTTGCAGATGTTTTTTGGAAATCTTTTGCCATAGCATGTGAAATTAATTTTTGAGGGGAGGGAGTGCAAACGGAGCTTTGCTATATTTACATGTTCAAGAGTATTTGCTGGTCTAGGCACATTAAAAATACATTCTGCTATTCGAGGGAGGCACTTTCCAGGGACACTGCACACCAGTTTCCAGGTCTGAGCAACTCGGAAGCGACAGCGTTCTCCCAGCGTGGGTATGTCCATACACAGGTTAGTCCTCTGTGTTAATTCAGAGCCTCAGCGTAGGATGGATTCCCGTTCTTGTTCCACCAAACTGGAAGCGAAAGCTAAAAAGGGCTACTCATCAGCCCCGTTTTCAAGTTTACAAGATCTCCCTGATATTTAGAAAAGCCACATTCCAGTAACGATGACAAAGAAAGAAACTTCTTTTTCCATTACCTATTTTAAGCAATGCTTTGATTTAGCGTGAGGGGGACAGCCGAACAAGATAAATGTGTAGATCTTCACTTGAGATGTAGGCAGCAGAGACAGTCCGGTGCATTTTGCAGAGTATTTGGGTTTAAGGAGTTCAAAGAATACTTTCTTCTTCAAAGTCAAATTTCACCACCACCGGCCGGGTCACGTTCCACTTCTTATTTCGATTCCTATCCTCAATGAACTCCTGGTAAGGATCTTTCTTTGAAATCGCTTTCTTCGAGCGTACATAACCAAAAAAGACAGTTAACGCCAGGAAAGAGTAAAACAACATGACAAAGAGGATGAAGAAATAGGCGTTGTCATATGGTTTGTATTGTGGCTCTTTTTGTTCTGTAGCGTTTTTCCTTGCGTCCAGGTTCCTTTCCAGAAGTTGCAGAACACATTGCGAGATGAGAGAAGCTAAAGCTGTTTGGTTCATGTTGGGGAATTCAAAAGCATGTCAGAAAACACGGAGGGGAGCGAGCATCCAGGGGCCCCGAGCGATGCTTCACTGAAGTGGGAACCTCTTCGCTGGCTTTAACGGGAGGGGGATCTGGCCCGTGAACGTTTCCTCTTTTGGTAAGGAATGCTCTTAAGCACTTTCTGGGTCTCAGTCATTTGATAATGAGGCATTTGGCTGATAAGTCTGCCTTGCCTGTGCACTGAAGTCTATTAATAATAACAATAATGGAACAATAACAAATCCCTGGGATGTACATCTGCTAAGCAGTTTTAAATGTGCAATTTATTTTTTTTCCTCCCCCTTCCCTATATTGGGGAAACAAATTTACTCAGGTCGCTAAGTAAAAGGATTTTAAAAGCACCAATGGGATGTGATGCGGGGGGGAAGGAAGGGGAAAAAAAATAATCAAACAAACCAAAAACTAATCACACCCTCAGTGGAGGAAGGTGCTTAAGTCCGTCTTTGTTTACATCCTTCAGTTCCATCTCGCACATTTTTTTCACATGCATCTCTAAATGGCGTCCTCGGGTGTTTTCTCTCAGCACTGCAGCCAGCAGGCTCTCCAAGAGGATGGCCCTGGAGTCTGCCACCTTTCCGTGCAATCCCTAGAGAAAGGCCATCAAAACACACTGCCTAGGGAGGGAACCGGCGCTCAGGAGAAGACAGGGCTGTGAGTTCCGATACGGCACTTCGGGCAGTTATCTATAAATTAAGTGTGAAAACTTAAATTTCACCTCAAACCTGGCAGCCTCAGTGCTGAAGCAGGAAGCTGAATGTCTTCGCGTGCCTGTAGCAGTGTGCTGCCACAAATATATATCAGACTGGAAACACACAAGAGCGATACCCAAACTGGAAAAAACCAGCCTAGAAAGTCATTCTGGAAAATGAGACTCTTAACTGTCGCTGACAAGTGGACTACACGGAATATTTTCAGGCAAGGAGCATTGGGGTTAAGTCTTCTCCAGCGTGGTTTGTCACAGGTCACGGCTACTCTTGTGATAATAGCGGAGCGGCGCTCTGCAGATTCCTGCTTCCTATTGTGTTTTACAGGCTGGGTCGCTCTAAAGTAAATTGTTGTTTTACAAAGTAGTGAAACCTTACCTCGCTACAAAAAAGGACAAGAAGGTCCTGGCTGCCCCAAACGACAATGCCAGCTGTTTCTTTCTGTGATCTGAATTCTGAGGAGCAAGCACCGTGACTTTGAAGTGGAGAGCACATCACCCCGGCTAGCGGTTTGCCAACTCCGCGCTGTTTCTTTAGGCCTGACCCCCTGAACTGATTGTATGATGACTAATTCACATGCTAAGGTTGCAGTATATCGGTATCACTAACCAGCCTGCGTTTGTCATTAAGGGCTCCTTGTAAAAAGGAAGATGAAAGTGAAGCCTGTAATTGTAGATGAGCAGCAGACGATGGTAGAAGTACCTCGAGAATATGCAACTTCTAGAAGCAATGTTCAGCTCCACATTTTAATTATTTGTTTTTAAAATCAGCCTTTAAAAATAAAACAAAAGAGGAGGAAAAAAAAAGAAAAGATGAAAAATCCGCATAAAGTGCAATGCCAAATCCTGTTCTTGGTTAGGGCCAAGTTACAGGAGAGATCTTATTCACCTATTCTTGAGGGTAAAGGAGAACAGCTTTAGGAGAATCTAATCTTGTTTTGAGGAGAGGAGAAAAAGCTTTATCATCAGTTTAGCTACGAATAAAATACATTCATCAAGCCAGTACAAAAATCTTCAGGGGAGCTATGCCCAATTTATATTCATGTAAATGGAAAAGGATTTTCATTTAGGGTTTGCAGCTTTTCCAGAACTCCACAAACTCTGTTTGTTTGTTTTTTAAAGCATTTGCTGCAGTAAGGGGAGCGTGCGATTCTACAGAAATTAAATCGCGCACATGCTAATCCCTGTAAACTTCTTGCCTGTTTGAGGAACACGTGACCTCCACTGGCCAAGTTTCTGGGGCTTTCTCAAATTGGCAAAATAAATAAAAAAAGGTGGGTGAGTGGTGTAGGACACCACAACCAAGTAAGAGAAACAAGGAACAAAAGTCCCACGGGGACAGTTTGGAGTATGTGGTGAACGAGGGGCACTGTGCCCACACTTCACCATGCCTCTCAACATAGAGCTGCAGCACCCAGCTTCTGGAGGTGCACGGACCTAACTTCTTAAGGTGTTCTGACTCCCAGCCCCACACACCTAAGCAGTTTTTCAGTGCTTCTTAATGCAAGACACACAAAGACCTTTACTTTCTTTCCATACCTTTCAGAGAGCCAACTCCATGCCAGCCTAAACCTGGGAGCTAAGTCGCCGGGGTAATGCTGGGCAATGCTTGTCAACACATGGGCTTCATCCCACAGGGAGCTCACAAACTCAGAGTCCAGCCATGACAAACTCAGCTCTGCACCTTCCCCTCCAGGCACACCATAAAGCTTCCTGGTCTCCCCACAGTGGGAGCTACTCTAGGCCAGAGTAAACCATCCTTAACATAATTAATACGACATTTCACCAGCTTTCACCTGACTACTCATGGAGCAATCTCTATGCCACCCAAGAAAGGATGGTGCGCAAAGGAATACTTGCAGCCTTAACATTTCCCGCTATAGGAAAGATTTAAAGGCACAAGTCCTAGCAAGCGATAACTACAGCTGATACACACGCACAAGGAGACTACAAACCGAGGAGCACACCTACCGTAGCAGACAAACTCTTCTGCCTCCAAACTCAAATTCTTAGACTGGACCTCCAGGCATGCTGCTGAACAAGTGGTGAGACCTCAGCTGCACTCCAACCAGCCTCAGGAAAATTTATGCCTTCCAGCCAGCTTATTCCCTCCTGCTCTGGAGGAGCTGGGCAAGGAGAAGTGCTCCCTGATGGCTGATGGAGCTCACCTGTGCTGCCCACCTGAAATGCTCTTGCCCAAACCCACCTGCACCAGGAGTGAGATGAGAAGACCCACCCCTAATTAAACTCAGATGCTCCTTAACCTTTCTGCTCCTCTAACATCACCTGGGTTTATTGACACTTAGGGTACTTCTGTGCACTGCCACTGCATCTCCTTCAATGGATGGATGTTCTGTTAGGCTACACAAATAAGGTTTTAAAGCTGTTTTTTT